>JAMZAV010003177.1:0-232034 GCA_024449915.1 Sweltsa coloradensis | reverse complement strand
CGAAATATTTTTAGCTCAAACAAAAAAAAAATCTTACATTAAACCTCACTGTTAGCCACACTTCATCAAACACAAAAATACTCACTTTCTACAGTCTAAACATATTTCAATCCACACTAAATTTAAAAAATCTATAATTAATGAAGAAATTGACAAGAACAATAGCATTCACAGCCATAACACAAGACAAGCAAACAACATACACTTTAATTATCTCAAGCGAACACATTCACAACTTAACTCCAATTTATATTAGTTCTAAACTTAACAGCTACCGACAAGTCAAAAAGCTATTTCTAGTATGAGCATTTTTAAAAACAAACTAAAACAACTCCTATGTAACAAAGCATATAACTCTGTTGGTGAATTTTTGAAGGACAAACAACTATAACACTGTTATCTTTGTACTACAATCCTTAATAATAGGTATAGATATAGTGTACTATGATCATTAGTTTGTATTCCACAAATAGGCTAAGAAAATTTTTTATGATAGGCCCATTTCTTTGTCTTGTGTCTTAAATTTTGTCTTTTAGTTGCATTATTTATTCATTTAAGTCTGATTATTATATTAATATTTTTTTGTCTTTTTGCTCTTATTCTTATCTTTGTCATAGACCCTATACCGCTTTATGTACTGCCTTAAATTAAACCCAAATCTGGGCCCATAAGAAAAACTAACAAATACTTATTCTCTCGTTTTCTTTTCGTATTCTTTTATAACGGGGCCCACCCAAATTCTATTAATAGCCAACATTGGGCCTACAGTAAATGTTATGATATGTACAAACAAAAACACATTAATTATGGCTTTTAATTATCAATAACTGATTTTTAGGATAGATATTGTGACGGAGTATCTCTCAATTTGCATCCTGCTGATACAGCAATTGCACCTTTCCAAACACCTCAATAAAAAAAGTTTATTTGTTAGGAGTGAGTAATAAATACTTATCCTAGACAAATAATCTTAGAGGTCATCCCCAAAGTGTTAATTAAAAAATTATATGTAATATGCTATAGTCCCGGAGGGAGACAGCAGGGGAAAAAAATCGCTAAACTTTTTGAGTAGAAGCAGCACACTGGTATCAAAAGTTCGTATGGACGTCAGTAATTATTCTGCCTTGTGTGCTCTCGGCATTTGTTGCGGGTGGCGCTGAGCGGAGGTCAAGGTCACGCGGGTCACGCGCGCAGTATCACACTGTTTCGGCTATTCTCCTGAATTATATAGATATTAGCCTCTACTTTGCTTATTTTCCATTGTAGAAATACCATTCTATCATCTCTGCTTGTGTGCATCTCGCATTTGGTCCCAGTGGGGGGGGATGGGGGTAAAAAATCATGCGGGTCATGCGCGAGCACCACTTTTTTGGTTATATCTCCTGAACTAATAAAGTATTATCCTCTGGTTTCTTTATGAAATTATTAAATTTACCATTACATCAACCCTGTTTTGTGTACTCTCACTTTTGTGTAAGGGGGTGATGGGGTAAAAGTCACGCGGGTCATCGCGCCGCATCGCAGGTTTGGCTAATTCCTGAACAAAATAAAAATACTACCCTCTATTTGCTTGATTAAGTTATTAAATTACCATTTAAATCACCCCTGTATTGTGTGCATCTCGTCTTTGGTGCAGGCGGCGGGGAGGAGGTCAAAGGTTACGCGGGTCATGCGCGCAGTTTCGCACTGTTTTGGCTTATCTCCTAACTTTAAAATATAACCCTCTATTTCGTTTGTTTCTTTATTGAATTGCAATTCATCACCTCTGCATTGTGTGCATCTTGGCATTTTGACGAGTGGTACTCCATTTAAGGCATTTAAAACATCTACAAAACAAGAATAAAAACTTGTAATCAGTAAAAATCCGTTAAAAGTCTTTAGAGTTGGCCGGGCAATTATCTCACTATCCTGCTCTACTGGAAGGATGAACATTGATTTTAAAAACACGGGTTTCGGCTTTTGCTTACCCTTCTAGAGGTTTACCCTTGTTAACCAAGGGGGGATGTGTTGAATTTTTTTTTTTTTATAAAAATCGTAACAAAAGGGTTTACCTTATCTTCTCCCGAAACACTTCTTCTGTACCTGCGTCAAAAAAGGCATAAAACGTCCCCTTCCCCACTGGTTTCTTCTTTATATCAATGTTGTCATTTGCAAAACGAATGTAACCGGAAATTTTTTGAATCAAAAAGTTCAAAGGGTATAATCACATCATCTTTTTAAAAAATTCCATTAAATAATTAGTCAACAGCGAACTTTGTCGTAACTCATACATGTCAATTTGTTTTAGAACATTCACTAAGCCTTGGATCGAGATTCTTGGTGTCAGTCTTGCAAAACCCTACATGTTTAGGGAAATTTTTTCCCCCTAATGTAGAAAACAATGTTTTTGGGAAATCTAAGAATCTTGTATGCAAATCGTCCTTTGGTCTTTGCGTGATGGCTCTCATGTCAAAACATATAGGTTTTAGTGATGGAAGAGATTCGGTTTTTATAAGTTCACATTGCTTTGATCGATGCCTCCTATAAACCTATGCCCAGGTTTATCTTTCAAACCGCGCGGTTTTTTAACGCACTCTAAAACCCCCACTGTGCAAACAACAATGAAAACAAGCGTTTTACATTTACAAAACTGTCTATTTTGGGCGAGTAATTTCGAACCAAAAAATTGCAATGCTCTTTAATTGAAATAGCTAATAGCTCAGTGAACAGACATCAAAAAGGACGGGCATATACATAAAAAGATTGACCCAAACCCTTAAATAAGTTATCAAATGATAATGAACTCACCCTCCGTACGGAAAAGTAAAGAAACAAAAAAATTCTAAATCCTGTCGAACTGTTTTCACTCGAACACTCCCTTTCACTCCGAATATTTAGATGCTTAGACAACTTCCCTACATGAGTTGTAGCCGACTGCCCCACCACCACCCAGGATCGGTTGAAAAAGTGAACTGCAAACCCCCCACCCCCTGTAATGTTATTTAAATATTTTAATAAAAAAACCAAAATTTGGCAAAAAAATCTGTGAAAGTTTCCGGGGTCATTTAAAAAGCCTTTGACCAGCCGCACGTATGGATTGGGGCGTGCGTAACGCAAGCGGCAACTGATTGTAGCATTGTCGGTTTTTGAGGGTGGATTTAATATTTTAAAAAATGAAAGACCACTAATTCCGAGTGCCACAACACAGAGGGATAGGATGGTATTTCTACAACTGAAATAACAAAATAGAGATTAATACCTCCTTCATTCAGCAATATCCCAAACAGTACCCACCGCACGCCTCCCCGTGGTGACCTTTGACCTCCACCCACCGCTACCTTTACCAAATATAGAGATGCACACAAAGCAGAGGTGATAGAATGGTATTTCAATAACTGAAACAAGCAAAATAGAGGGTTTAAAATTCTCTATTAGTTCAGGATATATAGTCAAAAACAGTGCGATGCGGCGCGCATGACCCCCGTGACCTTTGACCTCCCCTACCCCACCGCACCAATGCCCAATGCACACAATACAGGTATGATGAAATGGTATTCAAAAACTAAATTCTTTACTGAATCATGCAAACTGGGGGGTAAAATCTCTATTAGTTTTGGGGCATATACCCAAATCAGTACGCCCCCGCGCGCTTGACCCGCGTGGTACATTTACCTCTGCCCCCCATCATCTTTACCAAAAAACCGAGATGCACACAAAGCAGGGTGATGAAATTATATTTTAATAACGAATCAAGCAAACTAGAGGGGAGTACTAATTTTTCAGGAGATATAGTCAAAACCGTGCGAGCGGCGCGCTGACCCGCGCGCCCTTTGCCCTCCATCTACCGCCTCCTCACTAAATGCGAAATGCAATAATCAGGGATGATTGGAAATTCAGTAACTGATTATCCAAATTGGGGGGTAATATCCTATTAGTTCAAGGATATAACCAAAACATACGATGCTGTGCCATGACCCGCTGACTTTGACCCCCGCCTACGCCCCCCGCAACAAATGCCAAGATGCACACAAGATAGATGACATTCTGCGTTATACGAACTTTTGTACCATGTGCAGCTTCTCTCAAAAATTTTAGAAAAATGGGTTTCTAGAGGTCTTTTCAGGTCGGCCCCCAGACTACTATTGTCGGGAAAAAAAAATTACTTACTTCTTACATAATTTTCAATAATTTTGATTGGCCCATCATCTAATAGCACTAGTTGCCTATATCTCTCGCTCGCCCCGGGCAATGAAGTAAATAGTTCAAAAACTTTTTGTCATTTTCGGGTCCCTACGATATGTGATAGACCAAATCTTTGCATGTGAAACCGGGAAAATGGGAAGGGAAATTAAAGTATCCTTGTATCTGGGCCCTCCAGACGCCCCCGGAAGAGGAAAGGGGCTGCATAGAGGAACCTTCTCCTGGCCGTTCACCAAGGAAAAAAACAGAACCCATGGACGTAAGCGTGAAAATTTCTCGTGAGAAACCCCCCGGGGTGCAATGCATGCCCCATTTCGGGAGTCTTACTAAGTATATTGTAATGTGCAATTATTTGAAGGGCATTAACTTGGGAGGATAAATAATTATTCATTAATCATTCGCATTAACCACTAAGAAAAATCTCAGAAATCTTTTATAGTCAGTTTACGGATCTCGACTGGATGTAAAAGCCCAGAAACTCCCAAATCGTGTCGGTTAAGCGTGTATCCTCAATGTTATTCTAACTCTCACCCGTTCAAAAATGTTGGAATAACAACTTTAATTTTCAACGCTTAATATCTCGAGACAAGTACGTCTGAAAAGTATGCAAAGTTAAAAAGGGACGAGTTTTAAAGAGCCAAACATTGTTTTGAGTTGTTTAGATGGACATATCCTTTTCAGTCATCAATTGAATTCAGATTTCCTATCTTAAAACCAGTTATAAATTGTTTAATTAAAGAGCGTTTTTTTTTAAATCTTGTATCCTCACACGTGTTCTACCAAATATTATTAGGGGAACATGTTTCTGTAAGAACTTGGATTACATTTATTTATAAGCTTACAGTTATACAAATTTTTCGTATGGTGGCAAGGTACAAATTTAAACATTTAACTACTAAATAATAAAATTTCATAATACTTACAAATTTTTCTATTTTCCAAAGACTTTTTAAAATGATTTAGCCCATCTTTCTTTACAGTGCTCTCAGGTAACAATTGCCAGTCGATACTGTTTCTATTAATAAACGAAGATTTTCGTATATCTGTCTTAATAATATTTCTTTTAAATTTCCAATCATGATCCCCCCTACCCTTTAGAAATCCCCTTTGAAAAAACAAGATTTCTCCCTCACCCGCAGGCCTGGAAATCCCTTGCGCCTTATACAATTTACAGAGCCTGTCCTCTTTTGGTCTCATTCCAAGGCATTCATCCTAATTCATTTGTTCCTTTCCCATACGTTCATATCTCCTATCTTTTTAACCATTTATATTCAGTTCGTTTCTGTCCACCACTTTTTGAATCCGTTAACCTTTCTTGGCAGCTTTTTTCTCTGTACCTTTCCAATTCCATCATTTCACATCATGGTAAGGATCCAAATTGCACCTGCATATTCTTAAGCTGGTCTCACAAGGGTTTTGTAAGCTTGTACCTTGATTTCAAATGAGCTTCTTTTAATATTGCATTACAAAATTTAACACTCGTACACCCTTTATATTCTTAATAACCACTGCACTTGCATTTCCCATTTAAACCCTGCTCTATAACAGCCTAATACTTATAGATTTTCTCACCTCTTTAACACTTCCCCCCAAAAGCATATACATTGGATTTCTTACATTAAACTTTCGCCCTACTAAAGCTAACAAATTTAGCATTTCTCGACATTCATACCCATTCCTTATTAATTTTAGACCAATCTCCCAACAATTTTAAATCCCTTGTAAGATCTCAGAATCACTCGCTTCTGTAATTTCCGAATAGAGAACAAAATCATCTGCAAATACCTACACTTTGCTTTCAACCCTACCCCTATATCATTGATATATAAATATAATATATATAATAAATAATAAAGGGCCCAGCACACTCCCCTTGTGGTACGCTAGAAAAACGTTACTTCATGAATTTCCGATAGTATCATTACCACTTTGACTATTTGAACCCTGTCCCTTAAAAGCACGATATCCAATTAACTACCCATTTATCTGAACCAAACTATCATTTTTTTAATTAATTTATCATGAGCACTTTGTCAACGCTTTTTCCAAAATCTATAAAAATTTGCATCTACCTCCCCACCTCTATATAAATTTTTGCCCAATCATTTAGTCAAACCAAATCTGAGTCGCACACGAAATCCTTTCCTGAATCCATGATGTTTCTTTTTGTTTTATCAACACGCCTTTCGTCCTCCAAAGGTCCATCCAATAGTCTATTACCAATCTTTCCATCATTTCACCGCCTACAGATGTAAGGACACGGCTCCCTATAGTTTCCGCAGTACTCCTTGCCCCCCCCTTTATGAATTGGCACACTATCCCTTTTTGTCACCAGTCGTCTGGCAATAAGCACCATCTCTCAAAGATGAGGAAAATATATCATTCAAATAGGAACACAGATGCTCCAGCCAATTTAAGTATGATATCTATCCATCTCCCCTGATGCCTTTTCCATTCTTTCATTTCTTCACTAACTTTAAATACTCTCTCTAAACTAATTGTCCCATGTGGTAAAGTCACCTCTAATGTTACTTCTAAATATGACACTCTACTTCTTCCTTTTTCTGAACATTTCGGATAGTACATTTTAGAGCTCGGCCTTTTTCTTGATCACTGATATAGACTAATCCCCCATCTCCTTTTAAATAGGAATTTCTCCCTTTACCTCTCCTCTTTTCCTTAAACATAACGAAAAACATTCTATTCCACTACCTTGTATATCATCACAAATATCTAACATTTTCTTCTTATAACTATTCACGCCTCTACTTTAGTTTCATTAGTTTGTCTTGTAGTCATTTAAAATTTGCTTATTCCCTTTCCACTTTTTAAATCACGATTATTATGTACGACCAGCACATAATACCAAATGTTTTAACTGTCTATGGCGTCGGCGCAGGTCAGGTTTGGCTTTATCCACTTTAAATTAAACTGACCATCAGTAATGTGAACTCAAACAAACTTAAACTTTTCCTCAACAGGTTCACCTCGACGTCCTACCAGAAGAAAAAAACAGCGGGGATTATCTTCCTGATGTACCCTTACAAGATAATCTGTGTAAGACCCCCCGCAAAGTTGTGGACAATGCGGTGTACTACAGTTTACTTGAAGCTTGCGGATAGCAGAAAAAGCGTATTATACAACTGTAAGTCAGTTTTACACATCTTTTAAGGTTTTATTTAGGGGGGGGGGGGGGGGACTATATGGTTAGATTTAGTGCAAAAATCGACAAATAATAATAGCAACGTCTTCTTCACTCAAGGGGGGCGACGAGTTGTCATCGCGACCACTATTGACAGAGCTCGCCCTACAGTTTCACAGCGTAATATAATATCCAACTTATACCAGCTGATGTTTGCGAGGGGCTGGGCTTTAATTTCTAATCCCTAGCACAGACGGGTGTAGGTAATGTTAATATAATTTAATTACAAAATCACTATTACAAATGAAATATTTAGTCAAATTGGATTGAGCAATACTTCCTTAAAAATACGCAATGAATAATTAGTTCAAAATTAATTAAGAGGCAGATAAACATAACAAATCACAAATACTGTATTGACATATTTATTATTTGTTAAAAATGGTCGGTCTAATGGAATCAAATAAGAATGATTCTATTGAAATGAGCAGAACAAAAACTTTTGTTGCTTTTCCTATACTTGAGAAATAGATCGTGTGCTTTTGGTTTTGTTGTCTGTTTTGGGAGGGGGGTTTGGCATCTCTACGGTAAAACGCTAAATTATCTTGATGTCCCATTTCATGAAAAGGACCTTCGAAATTTCCGAACGTAAATCTTCCGTGTTCTTAAGTACAATTGAAACAACATTCCTAATGAATATCGTACTTTTACTTTTCCCCTCAATTTTTAGTATGACATTTTTGGGATTTTAGGCCCTCGACCGGGCAAACGGCAACTCCTATTTATGAAACTTGTTGGGAGGTTCAAATTTACTAAACCTTAATTATGTCATGATTGTGGTTCAAATAAGAAAATAATTTTCAAATAAAATCTACTTTTAGGGTAACGATTGATCAATGTGCCCCGGCGCTGCCCCAGCACCTTTCCGCGGCTGGCACAACGAGGCGCGGTCGATTCTCGGTCTCTCTCTGACTCGCAGGCTGCACTCGGTCGGATCGTTTTTGTCCAGTTTAAGCACGTGTTCCCCACAAATACTGTTATTATGGAGGCGTGTACTCCAGAGGACAACCACGATTCTACTTGTGACCTGAATCGTCTCTATGCTAGAATGAAGAGTTCATAGGGTTTGGGTTGATCGTACAACAAGAATCATAATTCAGTTAAAGAAGGGTGCATTGTATTAACAATAGCCAGGAAAGATCAGACTACTCTCGCCTGGTATCGGAAAGCTCGTGCATTGCATTTGAAAGAGTAAGAGAGTAAGAGTAAGAGTAATTTTTATTTGCTTGACCAATACATAGTAAAAGTATACACACATTATCCTCTTATGAGAGAGATAGTAGAGTGAAGTGAATAATTCTTAATATTAACATAGTTTATTAATAATAATATTAATGTAGCAAAAATGAATATACTGAGTGGGCCTCAAACTCTGTAATAAAATAATTGATTGGATGAATGGCCCTAGATAGGTAGGTATTTCTATTTTATGTTACATTGCATTTCATGCAAGAGAGATATTCTTGATGGAGTAGAAACTTTTGGATTTTAACAAATGATTTCCATGCTGATTTTCATCTCTAAGCCTTTACCGACATTACTATTATTAATTATTAGAACTAGCTAACTCTTTCCCGCTCTGATCTGGCAAGATTGGTTGTCGTTCCTCAGCCTCGGATCCTCGCAGCTGTGTTTGATTCTTCACGTCTTGCAAAGGCGATAGTCCTCATCCTCTTGCCTGTGTCTAGCACTCCTGGTTGAAGCTCTTGCTTCCAAGTCGGACACCTAGTCCTGACTCTTCCAATCTCCAGAACACACTCGCCCGTCTTCATACTCACATTGTCACCAAGAAGCTTCCCTAGACTCTTCATACCTTTCCCCCTCCTGGGCTCCATCTGCAACGTCTAAAGGGCCTAAATCCAACGCATGTTCCCACTCTACTCTCCACTTGAGTAGTGCACCCGTACCCCTCGTGTTATGGAACTTCAGTCATTATTTCAAAACTAATCAATTACTTACTTGTTCCCCATTATCGTTCTGCAATTGCCAGGGAGGTCGACATTCCAACATGTTTATCATATCCACCATGCTCTTAGAAAAAATGTCCCATCAGTATAATCAAACATTGGAAGAATCTGAATATCCAAGTTACAATCGCCCATAAACCACTCGGTAAATGTATAAAGTACTCGAAATACATGGACATGCCCATGGACTGACAGTAATTGTTGAAATTGAACGGAAAAAGGACACAAAATGAAACTATGATGAAGGACAGAAATCTCAAACCATCCATCAAAGCGGCTGCAATATGCGTTCTTAAATCGTCCTCAGTGTTTCAATAATTTAATTATAAAAAATAAAAATATCTCCGTAATCACATTGACAAACATGAACCAATTGTTATCCAGTGTGGCCTGGCTTTTGACGTTCCGGTCTGTCTTTCTCACCTAATGAGTGTGTTCCAGGGCAACACTACACCTTCAGCAAAGACTGGAGGGTCCCTTCAACCTGGCCACTCCATGCTGGAGTACGGTCCCTACATGGGCATTTGAGAGGTACTTGCTGCCAGGAGGTCTTTGGTTTGCATGACTGTGCTGACTGCCGTTAAACCCAAACCTGGAAACTTGCGTGGGGTTAAAAGAAAATGTAATGAAGCTGAGCGGCTTAATTGTTGTTTTGTTGCGCGTTTCCTTGTCCTACTCATATAAATCCTTACTTCGTAATACAACTTGGCAAACTTGTAATGATGGACATTCTGTACGCTCCTATCAGAATTTTCAATATTATCAAATCAAAGGAAATGTGTATGTTATTTGGGTGTTTTTGCCAGTTTGACAGTACCTACTCTCTAGAAATTGGGGAGTTTATATTTTCCTTTATTTTACATAATGAAAATGGAGAAAAGCTATGATTATGCCTTCATAATAAGTTTTTACACATTATGTAAATTACAAATAGAATTGGTTGAGAAGTTTGAATTATAAATAAGCATAAGGGTAATGCACATGCCTGTCCCTCTTCAGTCCAAAAATGAGTTTTTGAGCTGCAATTGTTAAAGTTTAGCGCGCTGTGTAAATCTGGAAAAGTTGATTATTAAATATACTCATTTTAAAAAAACGAAATAGGGTTGATATTATGTGTGCACGTTGGCAAAACCGAAATCATTAGTATGTACAAAATAAAATTATCACATTGTTTAATTAATTGGGCGATTGATTATGCCCCATGAACAGTTTTTTTATAAGAATTGTGATATTCACTTCTTATATATCAATAATTATTATGTTCTTCTGCCTTAAGAGTTTATTTACTTCTGACATGATTGGTTACACACTTACATGGATTACTGAAATATAATATGCGATGTTTGGACTTACTCCAAAAATAGACTGGATTATAACTGGATTATTGGATACTATAGAGTAAGGACTTTGACAGTAGGTACTACCAGAGATAGTTTTTTATTTTTTTTTAAAGTCCGTATGGGAAGCGGATTTTTACAAGTTGTGGACTAGCCCTTTTTTTTCTTTTTTCCCCTATTTTTGATTTCTCAAAAATTACCACAGGCACGAAAATAAAACAGCACATTTAGACCGTTAAGGGGCTTTTAAACCCCCCCCCCCCCTCGAACTAATCTACCAAATTTTTTTTTAAAGAAAATTAATCGTTCTTTCCATTTCTGCCTGTTTGTTAAATGGCAGCTGGGGCGTTTAGAGGGTTTTGGGGTGTCCTCACATATGCAAATAAAAAGTTTTAATTTTTTTTCTACGCCAATTAATCTTCATTTTATAATTTTTTTTGCAAGACCTAACATAAACTGATGTCAAACCTAATCACCTACTGATTTGCTATATGTTATACAGGGTTAAATCAAAAGACACAAAAAGTTAAAAAACTTGTGGCGGCCATTTTTTCATCTGTACGTATAAAACCCCCTAAACTTAAACGGGGGTGCGTTTTCTCACACAAAAGTTATGTTCTTCTCATGAAATGCATGTTTGTCATTTTAAACATCGGGGGCGTTTAGACGATAGGGGTGTCCAATGTCTCATATCAAACATATGTTCATATATTTATCCCGGGAAAAGTTTATCACTTTCAAAATTTTTTCCACCTAACTTGTGCACAAAGTACAACCTAAAAACAAAATTCGGATTTTTTTTGATAAACAGGGTTTCCAAAAAAAAAATATGACGTTATGAAATTTGAAGCACCCCTTTTTACATCTTAGTAAATCATCCTCTCAAACCCAAAAAAAAGGGCTATGCTCTTATACTGAAACATATGCTTTTTCCCAATGCATATTTATTTGTCATTTGTAACTGGGACTCTATATTCTAGGAGTACCGGTTTTGCGTAGGAATTACAATTTACTAAATGTTGATTTTTCATGTGTACATCACATGTTGTTCAGGTTTTGTGTGTAAATTTATTTAATTTTTTAACTCCTAACCGAAATGCCGCCGGCACGGGAAAATGTTTTTTATATCATTTCATTGTGTATTTTACTATTTTCTGTTGTTATTCACAAAGGGGTCCAAAATTCTAGTAAGAATATGCGCTTGTGTCTTTCTTTCCTGGTGACATTTGAGTATACTTTTAAAGCCTAAATAAGAAAGCATAAATTTTTTAAATTGTAAACATTTATTTCACATTTACCCTGTTTTAGTAGGGACAGGAAACTTGTCAAAAAAAATGGGATGCGAAAGTCTTTAGGCCCATTATACGGCAGAAAATAACCTATTTTTGGGGTTTCAATGGGTTTTTATTAAAAGTGAGCTCGTTCTTACCTCTTGATCACGTACACCATCGAACAAAGGGAAATCAAGGGTGGTGTAGTCAAAACAATATGATTTCTTTTTGTCGCGATGTGCATCAGTTCTTAGGACATGCAAAAACAAAACTCGTAAATTTGAACAAGATTTAAATTCTTGATTAATCACCAAAAAAGAAGTCCCCCTCATTGCCTAATTTGATATACAAAACGCACTACGGTTCAAAAGAGATATGAATACAGTTTTACCTAGCTATTTTTTCCAGTAAGCACACAGCATGCTATGACTGCTGTATTGCTGCCCATAAACCCCATTGTGCATTGTGTATGGCTGATTAGTATCACAAATCCGCCCAATGGAAAAATATTCTCTATACCTAAAATTATTTCTTTTAAATTTTGTACAAAAAAATACAAAAAGTAAAAATAAGATAATACATCTAGCTAGGTTACGTCGCTCTAATCAGTATTTAGGGCTTCACCTTAATCACAAACTCCTTGGGTTTTTCTGTGGTCTCACAAGTAGCTGTGAAGAATGATACAATTTCCCGCCAAGTCTGTAGGGTTTTTATGTTTTGATGTCTGTTGTGGGGTGGAAAGAATTAGTGTTCTAAATTAAAGATTAGTTGAATATACGAAATGTGGGTGATAATTATTATTACTATACATTAGTCCGTGATAACTGTACTTGTATGTATTAGTACAGTGTATTAAATGTAGTCGGTATAACACTTCGAAGGCTTAGATGATTATTATTGTAGAAGTACATACAAAAATTGATTCCTTTCTAAAAAATAAATTATTCATGCTTTTATACTTTTGGTTTTGGTGTTTTCTAAAATATAAAAAACAAAATTTTTGTAATACGGGTTTCGGGGCAAGGAACAAATGGGGGAAAAAATTTTAGTGTTTGTATTTTGAAATATTTGAGAATTTTAAAAAAGCGAAGAAATAGGGGCAATATTAAAACAAACATTAAACGACTTTGAACCCCCTGCAGGAAACGCCCCAGTTTCCCAAATGGCCAAAAGGCGGAAATTTAATCGTGTTTTTTTCTGAACAAATGCTTTAAATGAAAATTTTTCGGGGGGGGGAAAGGGTCGTTTCCTTTGCACCTAAAAAGTTTGACCTTATTCAAACAATTCTTTATAAAAAACACAACACCTTTTTTGGAAAACCTATATTAAAAGCACTCTTTATTGTTTAGGTAAATATATAAATTCGGTGATGACTGGGGCCCCACAATAAAAATTAATTTTGCCTTTTTTTTTTAAAGGGATCGTTCACCTCTTATTAAAGGGTGTAGCAGACGTCATTTTTAAACCCAAGTAGACTCATTAACAACAAATTCTTTCTCTAAAAAATCAAATCACCATAATTTAAATTTTTAAAAATGTAATGAAAATTACTTTTTTTTTTCGCCACTTCGCTGTACTGGCAACAACGCAGGGCCCACGGCCTTGGTTTCGGGGGTCGAGTAGCCAGTTTCGCCAAAATGGGGTTATCGTATTGGATTTTAAAGATGCTTGGGGGGGGGGATATGACATGGTAAAGGGTTAGGGATACTCGCTTCAAAAAAGGGTTTGAATAAAAGGGGCATCCATTTTTTTTTTCGGCCAATGTAAAGTGGTTAGAGGTTTTTTTAACAAATTTATGTCTTTTTTGACAATCGACTTGAAAAAGCGCCAGCGAAACTTGCTGTATACACATTAAAAAACCCGTACACCTACCCCGAAATATATTTTTAAATGTGATCCCAGTACTTTTAATTTGTTAAATCCTTTTTGTCGAATAGTTTGTTGATGTGGTTTTTTTAAAATTTTTTTTGGGTTTTTGGGGAATTTGACGTTCCTTTTAATCAAATTTTACCATAAGTAAAATTATTTTTTAAGGGTGTGCCTCCCTAACTCAAAACAAAAAACCCAAAAGCGATAAGCTAAGGGGGACTAAGAAGGAAGAGAATAAACTTTAAAACACTGCCCCAGAAAACCCTACGAAAGACCTCTTCACATCATTTGGCAGGGTGCACTCTTGGGGGGGGGGGATCAATCTTTTCATGAGCCCTTGGGAGTGGTGTAATGGGTTTCCCCAAAAAAATGAAATTTTTTATTATCGTTACAGGGCAAGCGGAATTTCTATTCAGTAGTTTCTTTGTGGGATTTTTGTACACAAAGTGTCAAAAGTAAACCGGGGAAAAAGGGGTAAAATTGTTGCGACGAGAGGACTTTATTAGTGAATTGTTTGAACGTTTGAGTGGGCCCGCAGTGAAAAATTAACAAAGGGCTTTAGTTTTTTTTGGGAAATTTATATTTTTTAAAAGATTTTCTAAAATATTTTATTCACGAAAAGTTTTCCCCAAAAAAAACATCCATCAGTACAATGGGAAAAAAACATTGTTGTTGGCGTAATAAGGTAACTTTACCTCCTCTTTTTTGTGTCAAAACCAATACGAGCTAACGGGCAAACATAGTTTTTGTTATTCTTTTCCTGTATACAAAATTGTGGTAAAAAGGGCCGGCTTTAAATAAAAAAAATATCAAGTTTCCCATAAAAACCTAAAAAAAAATTTCCCTTTCCCCTTGGGAAAAGGATACTTTGTTAATGGGGTTTTTCGGATAGATTGTGTACATGCATAACGCGCTAGAGTTCTTCGGGGGGTTCGCGGATCGATCCTAAACCTGGAACCCCGAATTTACATGTTTAAAGGAAAATTTGTTACTCATTGGGGTAGGGAAATTTATTTTAATTTCATGAAATTTAACTTACTGGGAAAAAAAATTTAAATTTTTTTTAAATTTCCAAAATAAAATCGCTTTTTTTTTTTAAAATCCCGGGTAATTCGTATCACGTTTTGGTGTGTTTGTTTTTGAAAGAATCGCTAGGGCGTGAAATTATTTTTGTTGTATAGGAATATTTTATTCAACCCCTATTGGCCTCCCTTTGCCCTGTTTGGCAACATATAACTTGAAAAAAACCGTCCAATATAATATTTTTCCCTTTAAAAATTAAACAAAAACAACGTTGTTTTTAAAAAAACAGGTGTTGGTTTAACTGTAAGGGTTTTTTTAATTCCCAATGATCGCAGGTCTTCCGCTTTGTTTTCAGTAGAACAGACTATCTCGATAGATAGACCGGAACCTGCCTCACGCGTTACTCGCCGCTAGTAGCTGTGCTGTGTTGCAACACCTCGCTAGCTTCGGGTCAGTGACGTCACTGACCCGAAGCGCGCCGATGAACTTAAAGACCCCTATTGACGTAGGTCTGGAAATATACACAATGAACTTAATTTTTATGTTCGTACTTGGTTTTAAGAATAACTTGTTAAAGAGGTGAACGGGCCCTTTAAGTTGTTTCTCTCAAACTGCTGTAATTTGAATTCAAAATTTTGGACAACCCTGATAAAAATTATAATTCTTTGCTAAGCTCTCATACAATACGTATTCTTAGACAGGTCTACTGATTTTAGTAACATAAACACATTTTTAGCACTAAAAAAAACGTTGTATATTAGTAATAATATAAAACACAGCATTTTGGACAGCCCTTAAATTGTTTTTGCATAATTTATTTTTTAAATACAGTAGTTCTTTCATTTTATGTATAAAATTAAGCTTTAATGCGGATTATATGTCCAATCTTTAATGTTAAAGCGTATAAAACAGTAAAATCGATTATTATTAATTTTGGTAACCCCTTTAAAAAGGCGAAATCGCTTTTGTTTTAAAAAATAAAAAATAATGTGTTTAATGATAATTTAAAAGAATTTTCTAATTTTACCAAAAACTTTGACCGTTTATAACAGGTCTAACTTCGAAACTTTTGGCTTTGGAACCCCTGGAGGTCAAACGCCCCAGCTGCCAAGTGGCAAACAGGTGGTTATTAATCGTGTTTTTTTTCTAAACAAACTATTATAGTGAAAATTATTTCGAGGCGGGGGGAGGGTCGCTTCCTGAGCGCCTAATGGTCTAATTTTTCAGTGTTGGCAAATTAAAAAAAATATATAGAAATCATTACTTTTAAAATAACTTGTTATTAAGTGTGACTCAAGACCCTCATTCCCGCTTCCGTTACATTTGTGCAAGTAACTAGATAAGTTTTTATTGAACAAATATTGTTAAAATGCATGTCCTATATTCTCTGATCATCCAATGTAATTCTAAAACTAGAATTAATATATTTATGTTTTAACTTGTATTTAAATCTAAAAGCAGTAGCGTGCTGTGTTATATTTCGGCCACACAAATTCATATGCCAATTCATTCTAATCGGCGTTAAAGACCCTACTATATATTGAAAATGAAAATGTCATTTAGAGTTTTTGTTTCGAATAGATCCAATAAAATATATTGTTGTTATATAGGCTAGAGAAGACAATTAAAAATCATAGATATTAACCAGGACTATGATCTCCCCCCTCGAGCACAAACTATCTTTCTGCCCCGACAGTGTAGGATCGATCTCTATAATCTCACGGCTCTGATTTGGTTGATCTTGGGTTCAAATCCTGATGAGACTGATAATCCTGACTGGAGATTTAATCGTGGTTTTCCTCCGTAGTTAATGCGAATGCAAGGGATGAGTTCCTTTAAACAGCCCTCGGACATCCCTTCAAAATTTGTTCTTATTCCAACATACCTAGTTAAACACCTGAAATGAATTTCCGTGTCCGGATCAAATACGTCCCCCCCAAAAAACAGCGGCATCTATAGCCCTCTCATTCCAGTATTAAATCGTCTTGGTTACAGAAATTCTTCATTGTTGGACGACTGAAGGTGAGGAGGGTCTTGTCTGTCTTCCACATTTGCAGTGAGCATCTTTCCCCACTGAAAAAAAGCCCCACTTCTCCAGGTTGGTTTGTGGGGGTAAAGGGCATGAATTAATCAACGCGTACACACAAATACTAATCAAAAACTTCTTCCTTTAATATTCTTCTAATTGACAACAGGTGCCCACCGTTATTACGATGATCTAGTGTAAAACACAGAACTGCTAATTACTTTTCTACTGATACAAACACTGGACCAGAACCCCAAACTGCTAGCCGCAGTCCAGAACACAACATACCCCTGTCTCTCTGTTGTCCCAGCACACCCTGCTTGCACACCACTCTCCGTTTCTATCGTCTCTTCCACAAGCCCTCTTCAGGCGGTTCGGCGCTAGAGGCTGTGGCAACTATTATCTAACAAGTGTTGATGGAGACAACCACGGCCTCCCCTAATAGTTATAGCCAAGGGCTGTGACATTTCCCCCCTCTTAATGTAAAACAACAACATACTTTGCACATAACCACATACATATTTGAACATATTGTCATGCTAGCTAATTAGGCCCTTTTGGCGAGGATAGTGTTCGCCAAATGAGTATTTAAATGGGAGCGCAGCAGAAACTCTTTAGGCCTTAATAACTAGCACGGACCAGGATCGTGGGTAGGTGGGTTCATGAAGGAGATGTAGAACACAGTAATTAGACGTAAATCCACTTAAAAGACCAGCACTGTATTAAAGATAAACATAATGACCCTCCTATTCTGGTCTGGATCGAACCTATGAGTTCCGTCTGGCAGACCGTGGGTTCATACCTCTACTGACTCTATGACTTACTAATGGGTGTGCATGCTTACCGAATGTTTGTGGTTCCTGGTAGGTGGTTTAGACTGGCTCTCCCCGGACACCCTGATGTCGAACCCGGCGATGTCTTCTCACTTCGCCTCTTTTAGGGCCTAATCGTTTGTTTCTGGTTCTTCATCCGGTAATCCTCACTTAGAACTCTTCCAGGACTTTTGTGGTTCACGTTGCGATTCTTGTTGCACTGTCCTGACCTCCTCCGTCAAAGGGTAGTCACTCGTCTCCCCGTTCTCAACGAACGTCTCTACGTACCTCAGCACTCTTCCGTTCAGTGGCATTTAAATCAAAGTCCGATTTACTTGCACTATTTAGTTGTGCAATCTTTAGTATTCACCCGTTTATGTCGGTCGATTCCCTTCCTTTTTGCGACTAATGAAAAGGCCTCCCCGGAAAGTAACTAGACGTCTTGACCCTAAATGAACTCACGTCGGTATGTTCCCCTGATTGGATTCCGAAATGTAATGGCCCTCGAGCTAATTAGTATTAAGTCAACATGTACTCTACAGGACATGACAATATTTTGCTCTTAATTCACCCAGTCAGGCAACGGAAACCATGGTTGCATTTGATCCGCGTTTGCCCGGCCCACGATTTTTAGTAGTGACGTCCTGCAGCTCGAAGGAGTTTGCCGCCAGTTGTCGTGATATGCGAAATGGTCCGACCGACGGTTGGCCAGGCCCGCTGCTACCCAGCTGCTGCGTTACTGAGTGTGTGTACGTCCTTCAGAACCATATTTCCTACACGGAACAAAATGTCGCCGACGAGAATTGTCGCATTTCTGCTGTTGTAACCTGTAAATTTGGGCGATAATGTCCTCTTGGGCCCCCACTTCACGGCCTAGTGAAGTTTTGACGTCAATTCCGCCGCATAGTCATGGACGTCCCACCTGAGTATGAGTGGTTGCAGGAAGCGCGGGAGTGTCCCACAGTGGTCGTGGGTCTCTTCCGAAGGCAAGAGATGCTGGCGAAAAGCCGGTTGCCTCACTTACTGCCAAACGCATGGCAAAAGCAATTCCCTGATAAGTGAAGATCCCAATCTTTGTGTTGATCACAGTAGCTTTTTAATGCTGTCTTCAGCACACCGTTATGTCGCTCGACGAGCTGACCACAGGGGACAATACGGGACCGTATGTCTGTCTGCTATGTGCAGGTTTTCCCCATGCCCAACTTCCACAGTTTGGACACAACGTTTGCCATTATCGCTAGATATAGCTTCCGGGAAACCATGTCTACAGAAAACCTCCAGGACAACGGTCGACCACAACACGTGAAGAAGGAGTTTTTAATGGGATAAAGCTCTGGGAAGCGGTTAAAAACTTATCGACGATTACTAGGATATGCAAGAATCCCGCCTTTGGCAACGTGGGAGAGGCCCAAATTAGATCCACACTGATTTTTTGCGAATGGTTTCAAGGATGGCGAACTGGCCATGAATCCCAAAGCTCTTTTGTTTGAGCGCTTGATCCGCTGGCATGTTTGGCACGAGCGTATAAAAGTAAAAACATCAGCCGCATACCCAGCCAATAGTATTTTTCCTGTACTTTCCTCAGTGTTTTGAAATACCCAAAATGGCCACTCAATGGATGCGCATGAACAGCCTTTTAAAATATCAGTGCACGCACCAGAATTTGGGATCCACATAGTGGGAGGTGCAGTTGAAGAAACTTTCCACAGAAAGCCATTGATGTCAGTTCGGTTTCTCGCGGCATGTCTAAAATGTTACGAGGATAAAGGTTTCGTTGGGTGCTGGATCACTAAGGACAACCTTCCTTAGCAATTTCAAGCTGGGGATCCTTCTTTTGTTCTTCCGACATCATCAAGAGATCTGTCTCACCGTGACATCCAAATCCGTTTAAAAGCCCACTGTGCTGCTGATCTTCAAACTGATTTTACATGTCTCAGGAAACATCTAGCGGGAAGAGTTCCTCTGAGATAGAAGGAGAAGTTATTACATCATCCAGTGAAGGGAGAGGAGCTCGACAAGAGTGTCAGCAGGAAAAATTTGATGTTTCCTCGCCTATACGAATGGTGCAGTCCGCCCTTGCAAACGCAAGACCCACCGTGAACCCGGCTAGATGCCCAAGTCTTTTCGAGAACATCCACGATAGAGACGCGTGATCACAGAACACATCAAAGTGAGACATATCAATTTATGGTCGAAAAATTTTTCCACTGCCCAGACTACAGCCAGACACTCCCACTCTTGAACTGTATAGTTTTCTTCGTGCTTATTAAAAGTTCTGCTGATGAAAGGGGATTGGACGAATGCGAGGGTTTTTCTCCAATGGTCCCCACCTCTTCCTGCAGTAGCACCCGCCCCAAGTCCAAACCCCCCTGGCATCCGTCTTAATGATGAATGGACGATTGAGGTCTGGAAGTGCAAGAGGTGCAACGTCCACAAGAGACCGTTTAAGAAACTCGAAGGCCGTTTGACTGAGCTGACGACCATATCCATGGCTGCCTTTCTTGAACAGGGATGTGAGGTGCTTGGCTATCTGTGAAAACGCCGGGGTAAAAGAACGATAAAAACCAACCAAACCTAAGAAGGCCTGAAGGTCCTTGATTTTTCTGGGTTGAGGAAAAAGCTGTACAGCTGCAACTTTTTGTGGATTAGGTCTACTCCTGTTTTACTAATGACATGACCAAGAAAGTCGATTGACGTTCTGAAGAGTTGGAGCTTGTCCGAGTTGATCATTAGGCCTGCTTCTTTTTATTCGTCTGAAGACTTCCTAAAGATGGAGCAGATGTTCTTCTGGCGTCCGGGAGAAAATGATGATGTCCATGAAAGGGGACACAAAATGGACAGTTTTTTTAAACACATCATCCATTAGTCGCTGGAAAGCAGCAGGCCCTCCAGCCACCCAAATGGCATACGGAGAAAAATTTAAAACATTCTCTTATGACAGATGAATGCTGTCTTATGAATGTCTGCAGGATCCATGGCAATTTGAAAGAAACCTTGAGACAAATCAATTGTGGAGAACCATCTTGCATTCCCTAACTGAGCCCAACTCCCAGTGTCCTTGGCATTGGCCACTTTGGAACCTGAGTACATTTATTCAGCTGCCTATAGTCGATAGCCAATCTGAATCCTCCAGACTTTTTAGGGACCAAGACAGGTGCACTAGTCCAGGCACTTGTTGATGGACGTATTAGGTTCTGCTGAAGTAAGTCATCAATAAGGTTGTCCATCACTTCTCGTTTAGCATGATTGACTGGCCGTAAGCGGCACTGGACAGGTGGTGCAGAATTTGTGGCTATGGAGTGAGTGATGCGACTTGTGATTCCTGGCAGCTTAGAGAAGAGGGATCGATTGGTACGTAAAAGTGCAGAAAGGGATCCTTGATAAGCAGCTGGACAAGAAGACGAATTGTGTGATGAATGCAAAACAGGAAAACTAGGTATGGGTGAAGAAGGTGAAGCCCGCTGGTGGGGAAATCAGGGACAGAGAATCATCAGGACGTATAGAAGTGTGGCTCTCTTGTGTTCTTGGGGAATGGGAGTGGGGGGGTTGGATGATTACGGAATTCCCAGCAGTGATTGCCCCTCTGCATTTTAACCTCAAACTTGGGGAAGGAAGTCTCGTCCAGAAGAATACTACTCCTAAATTCAGGAGATACAAAAATGTCAGGGATTGTAAACTACGGGTACTACCAATGGGAACGGTGATTTGTTGTTAAAAACTGTGTGCCCTGAAGCCATCGTGATGTTGTGAAGACCGGGCTCCCCATTTCTCGTTAAAACTGCCAACACCTCAGGTCCAATGAGCAAACAGCTGGACCCTGTGTCCACTAAGGCCGCAAAGCATCTATTTGCAATAGTGACAGTAACAGTGTGTTTGTCAAACAGATAATTACTTGTTTGGGATCCTCCACCGGTGGGAAAATCTTTGCGCAGTCTGAAGCCGGTGGGGTCACTGCAAAAGCGCAAGTCCGTTTCCCCTGTTTAGTAGGACAGTTTCTCTTGAAGTGAGATGGAGAACCACACTGCCAACAAACATTCTTCTTTGGTTGATTGCTCACCTGCGTGTCCTGAACTTGTAGTCCCATGAAGGCCAGGTCAGGCGCGACACTCCCCGAGGGCAATGGCGGACACTTGTATGTTTCCTGTCGCCACAGAATCGTCTGTACTGATGGAGCAAAGGCCGCCAATTGCTGCAATGTCGAGAACGCACGTCCTTGGACATATGGGAAAATATTTGGGGTGATTTGGCGTAAAACCTCTCTTGACTTTCTTGGCCTCGGGCACAAAATCCCCAATCCTCTCATAAAAATGATCAATTGTTTGGATGTAGGCGGTGAGGGATTCCTCTGGATGCTGCGTCCTTGCCTCCAATTCTGCGCGTAACTGATCCTTGTAGTCAATTGGGCCAAATTCTAAACTTAACTTGTACAGAATTGCTGCCAAGATGAAAAGCCTTTTATGAAGGTCCACCATCTGTACGCGTCGTTTTGTAACGCCACCGGGAGAACGTGCATGAGTAGACCATCAGTGTCATACCCGTGCGCGCGGGCATACAGCAGCAGTGCCTCAATGAACTCGTGAAGCTGGTGAGGGTCGCCCTCACCATTGAACACAGGCAAATTTACCTTATTGGTCATGGCCTGGGGGCGTAACAGTGGTGGCGGAGCCAGCACGGGGGGGGCAGTAGATTGCACCATCACTGTCAGAGGGGCACCGCGCGGTGGAAAGGCGGGGGGTGATAGTACCTATGGTAGCAAGCTCTACGAGCCCAGAGTGGAAATATAGCTACCCTGTATCCCCGTCTCCTATATTATATTTTTTTATACTAAAAGATCTCAACTGGCCGTATGGACTTGATTCCGATGCCATAAAAATGTAAAAAAAAAAAGAAGAAGAATCTCAATTTCGAACAGTACTTAACAACCACCGATAGACGGCGCTAACCGCAATCTCCAGTGCTACCAACTTAAAATGTGGGTTTGGACAGACTCATTTGCAAATCTCCCGGAATAAAAATTTGCCAATCACAGACTTCATTGCATCATGGCGACTAGTACAATACTTTCCATAAATTTATAGAACATCACAAGGTACGACTTAATTATGGCGTAATGCAGGATATGCAGACCAAATTTCGATGACGTATTGGGACTAGACACACTTTTTAATAGATTTTGCCAAGACCCCTCCATCATAAACTTGCCGAAAGTCTAAAAATAAACCTGATTGTCACTCTGACGTAATAGAAGCTTCGAGAACAAGTGGATAGCAGACGCCAGAAGATCCAGATCCAGAGACGAGCATAGATGTGTAAAACGAGCGAAGGAGGGACGCCATCCGAGGAGAAACCAAGCGGCCGACAAATTTTTTAACATAACATAACTACATTGAGGAAACCCTTTTTGATTGAGGCAAGGACTTGGACTCGCGGGCGTGATTCTCACCTGGACGTTTGGAACACAATTTGGACTTCTACACCTGGGATTCGGCCTAGGCTCGGCCACTCCACACATTCTACAAAGACAAAGCACGTAAGCCTGAGGGCAGATAACTGGTACGTAACAACGTTTTAATTGAACTTTTATTGCGCTAACGAAAGCCTAAGGGCTTATTGAACACTCTCAACTGAACTTTTGAAGTAAAACGAAGGCTTTCATGCCTGACAAGAACATTTTTAACTTAACTTAAAGCGAGGCTTTCATGCCATTTTTTTTTAGGCCCAAAGGACCTGATTTAATTTGTAACTTATAACCTGTATTTCATTGTATAAATTGTTCCTGTATTTCATTGTATAACTTGTAACCTGTATTCCATTGATTAACTTGTAGGCCTAACCTAAAAAGTCCCCTAAAGTTTACAATTGATTCCCTTGTAGGCTATGCCTACCAATAACTTGTTAGTAATTTTTGTGTGATTTTTGTGACACAATTAAATGGTCAACTTAATATTTAATCTCTCATTTAAAGGCTATTATCCCTGTTTAATCACTCAATCCTTAGTATAAACTTTTTAACAGCTATAGATCTATTGAACCCAGACCTTCAATCTAGTGCTCTACCGACTGCAGCCGTGGCAAAACCCGTAAGTCTTTTTTATTGTATTTTGTAATGGGATTTGTAGTTTTAAAATTTGGTATACTTCAATATTGTCACTGTCAGAAATTTTGAACCGGACCTTAAACGAGTGTATACTTTCGATTACTTGGTCCATTTGCCGATTGTGACGAAGAATGGACTAAGACCTAGAGCTGGACCTAGCCTTGGAATATAATACTACGTTAAGTACTCTTGTTATAGGCTTTCATATGCTATATGTAGGTTGGTTTACTAGCCCGAAAAGTTCATTTTTTTTTATTTCAATTTAAATTAATTTACAAAAGAGAACAAATAAATAGATGCAGACACTACAAATAATTGAATGTTTCTGGCGTAAAAAGGAAACCCATACCCCCTCATTTTTTGTTTTCTACAATACGACAAACAGGCCAAGATTTGTTATTCATTCTGTATCCACTTTTTTGGGTCAAAAGGGGGTTTTAAAATAATAAATTTTGAAGTTTTCCCCTGAAAACTAAAAAAAATTTCCCGTTTGGGATAATGATAAAAATTGTTAAGGGTTTTTCGGATGTGTGGCATCTTTAACGCGTAGAGTTTTTTCGGATTTCGGGGATCGTCCTCAACACTGGCAATCCCACATTTACATTGAAGGGCCCGTGTTAGTCTTGCTAGGAAATTTACTTAACCAGGGAATTTTAAAAATTACTTTTGGAAAAAATTTTAAATTTTTTAAAATGCAAAATCAAATCGTTTTTATTTTTTTTAAAGTGAAAAGTAATTCTGTATCCGGGGGTGTGGTTTTTTGGGGTGTGTAAGACGCTATCGCGTTTATATTTTTGTTGTTTCCCAATTTATTCAACTCCTATTGGGCCTACCTGTATGATGGGCAACTTTAAAATTGAAAAAAACCGTGCCAATATAAAATTTATTCCTTAAAAATTGACAAAAACAACGTATGTTTTTAAAAAACGGGTTTTGGGTTTTAAACTGTAATTATTTTTAAATCGGGTGTCGCAGGTCTTCCGCTTTGTTTTCAGTAAAACCCAGACATCTCGAAAGATGCCGGGACCTCCTCACCGTTATTTCCCCGTAGTAGCGTGCTGTTTTGAAACACCTCGCTGGGTTTCGGGTCGTGACGTCACTGCCCAAAGGGGCCAATAAAATTTAAAAGCCCCTTTTAAACGTAGGTCGGGAAAAATATCCCAAAAATAAAAACTTAATTTTTTTTTTCTATTTGGGTTTTAAGAATAACTTGTTGGGGGGGGGTAAAAGGGGCCCTTTTTGTTGTTTCTCTAAAACTGCGGAAATTTGAATTAAAAATTTTTGGGAAAACCCCTTATAAAAATTTAATTTTTTTGCAAACCCTTTTCATACAATCTATTTTTTAGACAGGTTACGGTTTTAGAAACCCTAAACACTTTTTTACACTAAAAAAAACGTTTTTATTAGTAAAATAAAAAAACCGCATTTTGGACGCCCTTAAATTGTTTTTCATAATTTATTTTTTAAATCATAGTTTTTTCATTTTATGTAAAAAATTTAAAAGTTTTAAAAAGGGGGAAAATTATATGCCCAAATTTTTTAATTTTAAAGCGTAAAAACAGAAAAATCGATTTTTATTAATTTTAAAAACCCCTTTTAAATTAAAAGGCGAAATCGCTTTTGTTTTAAAAAAAAAAAAATTAATGTGTTTAATGAAAAATTTTAAAAGAATTTTCAAATTTTTAACCAAAAAAATTTTGGGACCTTTTAAAACCCGGTCCCCCCTTTCAAAATTTTTTTGGCTTTGGACCCCTGGAGGTAAAAACGCCCCAGCTCCCAAAGGGGAAAAACAGGGGGTTATTAATCGTGATTTTTTCTAAAAAAAAACTATTATAGTGAAAATTATTTCGGGGCCCGGGGGGGGGTCCTTCCTGAGCGCCTAAGGGTTTAAAATTTTTTCCCAGTGTTGGAAAATTTAAAAAAAAAAATATATAAAAAATCATTATTTTTAAAATAACTTGTTATAAGTGGACTCAAGACCCTCTTTTCCCCGTTTTCCGTTACATTTTTTCCCAAAAGAACTAGATAAGTCTTTTTTTAAACCATAAATTTTTTAAAATGCATGTCCTATATTCTCTGTCATCCAATGTAATTCAAAAACTAAAAATTTAATATAGTATGTTTTAACTTGTTTTTAAAATCAAAAGCAGTAGCGTGCTGTTTATTTTGGGCCACACAAATTTTTCCCCCCAATTCATTCTAATCGGCTTTAAAGCCCTACTATTATTGAAAAAGAAAGGGGATTTAGATTTTTTGTTTCGAAACCCCAAATAAAATATATTTTTTGTTAAAATGGGCTAAGAAAAACAATTAAAAATATAGATTTTAACCGGGAAAATTTGGGATCTCCCTCCTCGAGCAAAAACATCGTTCTGCCCCGACAGTGTAGGATCGATCTCTTTTAAATCTCACGGCTCTAAATTTGGTTAAATTTTGGGGTTTCCCAAACCCTGATGGGGAATGAAAATCCTGACGGGAGTTTTTAATCGTGGTTTTCCCCGTATTTTTAATTTGCAAATCCCAAGGGTTTTGAGTTCCTTTAAACAGCCCTCGGACATCCCTTCAAAAAATTGTTTTATTCCAACATCCCCTTTTTTAAAAAACACCAAAAATGAATTTACCTTCCGGATCAAAGGGTCCCCCAAAAAACAGCGGAAATCTATAGCCCTCTCTTTTCCCGGGTTTTTAAATGGGTTTTGGGGTTACGAAATTCCCTTCTTGTTGGACAAAATAAAGGTGGGGAGGGCCCTTGTCTGTCTCCCACATTTGCAGTGAGCATTTTTCCCCCACTAAAAAAAGCCCCACTTTTTTTTTTCCTGGTTGGTTTGTGGGGGATAAGGGCATGAATTTAAACGCTTTACACACAAAAAAATCAAAAATTTTTCCCTTTTAAATTTTCTTCAAAATTGAAAAACAGTGACACCCGTTATTCCGTTTGACTAGTGAAAAACCCACAAAAACTGCTAATTACTTTTCTACTGATCCCAAAAAATGGACCAAAACCCCAAATGCTACCCCGCAGTCCAGAACACAACACTACCCCGCCCTCTCTGTTGTCCCACACAGCTGTTTGCACACCACTTTCCTTTTCCTATCGTCTTTCCACAAGCCCTCTTCAGGCGGTCGGCGCTGAGGCTGGTGGCAACTATTTCTAAAAAGGGGTTTGGGATGGAGACAACCACCCCCCTCCCCAATAGTTATACCCAAAGGGCGTGCATTTCCCCCCCCTTTTTTATGTGAACAACAACTACTTTGCACATAACCACATAATTTTAAAACAAAATTTTCAGGATCTCAATTGGGCCCCCTTTTGGGGGAGGATAGTGTTCCCCAAATGAGAAATTTAAAGGGGAAGCGCAGCAGAACTCTTTGGGCCTTTAAATAACTACCCAGGGCCCGGGATGGGGGGTAGGTGGGTTCATAAAGGAGATTTTAAAACACAGTAATTAACGTAAATCCACTTAAAAACCACCCACTGTTTTAAAAGAAAACTAAGACCCTCCTATTCTGGTTTTGGGGGGATAAACCCTTATGGTTCCGTCTGGCAGACCGTGGGTTCTACCTCTACTGACTCTATGACTTACTAATGGGTGTGCAGGGTTTACCAAATTTGCTTGGGGTTTTCCGGGTAGGGGGTTTAGACTGGCTCTCCCCGGACACCCTGATGTCGAACCCGGGGGATGTCTTCTCACTTCGCCTCTTCTTACGGCTAATCGTTGTTTTTTGGTTCTTCATCCGGTAATCCTCCTTAAACTTTTTTCCGGACATTTGTGGTTCACGTTGCGATTCTTGTTGCCTTTTCCTGACCTCCTCCGTCAAAGGGTTTAGTACTCGTCTCCCCGTTCTAAACGAACTTTTTTCTACTTTACCTCGCACTCTTCTTTCGTGCACTTAATCAAAGTCCGTTTTATTTTGCACAAATTTATTGTGCAATCTTTAGTATTTCACGTTTATTTTGGTGTTTCCCTTTCCCTTTTTTTGCGACTAAATGACCCTCCCCGGAAAGAAAACTGCCCGCTTGCCCAAATACTCACGTCGTATTTTCCCCTTTTTGGTTTCCCGGGGGGGGGAAATTAAGGATTTCGAGATAATTAGTATTAAGTAAACATGTACTCTACAGGACTGACAATTTTTTTGTCTTATTCACCCAGTCAGGCAAGGGAAAAACCATGGTTGCGTTGATCCGCTTTTTCCCCGGGGCCCCCCGTTTTTTCTTAGAAAGTACGCCCCTGCAGCTCGAAGGATTTGCCGCCAGTTGTCGTGATATGCAAAATGGCCCAAACCGAGGGTTTGGCCGGGGGCCCCTGTTTCCCCAGCTGCTGCTTTACTGAGTGTGTGTACGCCCTTCCCAAAAACCATTTTCCTACACGGAACGAATTTTCGCCGACGAAATTGCCCGCTTTTCTGCTGTTGAAAACCTGTAAATTTGGGCGTTTAATGCCCCTCTTCGGCCCCCCCTTCACGGCCTGGAAGCTTTAAACGTAAATTTTCCGCCGCATGTCATGGACGTCCACCTGGTTTAGTGGTTGCGGGAAGCGCGGGAGGTCCCAAGTGGCGAGGTCTCTTCCGAAGGAAAGAGTGCTGGGGGAAAACCCGGGGTTTGCCTAACTTACTGCCAAAGCAGGGCAAAAGAAATTGCTGATAAGTGGACCCCAATCTTTGTGTTGATCACAGACCCTTTTAATGCGGGTTTTCAGCACCCGTTATGTCGCTCGACGAGTGACCACAGGGAAAATTTAGGGGAAACCGTAGCTGCCCTGCTATGTGCGGGTTTTTCCCTGACCAACTTCCACAGTTTGGCAAAAACTTTTTTGCCTTATCCCCTAGATATACCCTTCCCGGGAAAACCATGTCTACAAAAAAACCCTCCGGGAAAACGGCGCCCCAAAAACACGTAAAGAAGGAGTTCTAATGGTTTTAAAACTCTGGGAAGGGGTTTAAACCCTTATCGACGATTACTAGGATATCCCAAGAATCCCGCCGGGAAACCGGGGGAAGGGGCCCAATTTGACCCCAAAATGTTTCTGCAAAGGTTTCAAGGAGGGCAAAAACTGGCCATGAATCCCAAAGCTTTTTTGTTTGAGCGTTTTTTTTTTTGACCCCGCTGGTTTTTTTGGCAACGACCTATAAAAGTAAAAAATCAGGCCGCATACCCAAAAAATAGTTTTTTTCCTTTTATTTTCCCTCAGTTTTTTTGAAATACCCAAAATGGCCCCCAATGGTGCGCATGAAAAACCTTTAAAAAATCAGTGCACGCACAAAATTTTGGGATCCACATAGTGGGAGGTGAAGTTGAAAAAAAATTTTCCCAAACCCTTGAGTTAAATTTTGGGTTTTCTCGCGGCAGTCAAAAATGTTACAGGATTTTTGGTTTTCCCTTTTGGGGCTGGATCCTAAGGAAAAAACCTTCCTTAGAAAATGCAAGCTGGGGATCCTTTTTTTGTTCTTCCGAAATCATCAAGAATCTGTCTCCCCGTGACATCCAAACCGTAAAAAAGCACCTGTGCTGCTGATCTTCAAACGGGATTTTACATGTCTCGGGAAAACATCTAGGGGGAAAAATTTTCCTCTGGATAAAAGGGGAAGAAGTTATTACATCCCCAGGGGAAGGGGGGAGCTGACTAAGAGTGTCCCGGGAAAATTTTTGGTTTTTTCCTCCCCCTTATACGAATGGTGCAGTCCCCCCTTTGCAAACGCAAGACCCCCCGTAAACCCCGGGTGGGGGGGCCAAGTTTTGTCGAGAACATCCCCGATAGAGACGCGTGATCACAGAACCCATAAAAGGAGACATATAAATTTTTGGGTCAAAAATTTTTTCCCCTGCCCAGACTAAAACCAGACAACTCCCACTCTTAAACTGTATATTTTTTCTTCGTGTTTATTAAAAATTCTGCTGATAAAGGGAAATTTTGGACAAATGCGGGGGTTTTTCCCTCCAATGGTCCCCACCCCCCTTCCTGCAGTAGCCCACCCAAAAAGCCCAAACCCCAGGGCTCCGTTTTTAAATGATGAATGGACGATTTGAGGCCCTGGAAGTGAAAGAGGTGCAACGCCCCCAAGAGCCCTTTTAAGAACCCGAAGGCCGTTGATGGCTGACGCCCATATCCTGGTGCCCTTTTCCTTGAACGGGGATGTGGGGGTGTTTGGGCTATCTGGAAAACGCCGGGATAAAAAAAACGTTTAAAAAACCCCCCTTTCCTAAAAACCCTAAAGGCCCTTTTATTTTTCGGGGTTTGAGGAAAAACTGTACCAGCTCCCCAATTTTTTGGGGATTGGGTCAACCCCTGTTTTCCAAATGCCATGACCAAGAAAGCCCAAATTGAGTTCTAAGATTGGAGTTTGTCCGAGTTGATCATTGGGCCTGCTTCTTTGATTCGTCTGAAGATTTCCCCAAAAATTTTGGGGGCAGATTTTCTTCTGGCGTCCGGGAAAAAATGATGATGCCCATAAAGGCGACCCCCCCCCCCCAAAAGGGAAACATTTTTTTTAAGCACTCACCCCCATAGTCGCTGGAAAAGGGCAGCAGGCCCCCCGCCCCCCCAAAATTTGGCAACGGAAAAATTAAAACATTCTCTTATGACAGATAAATTTCCCTTTTCTTATAATGTCTGCAGGATCCTGGAAATTTTGAAAAAACCCCCTTTTAGACAAATAAATTGGGGAAACCATTTTTCCCTTCCCTAACTGAGCAAACTCCCGGGCTGTCCTTGGCTTGGGCCCAAATTGGGAAACCCTTAGTACATTTATTCAGCTGCCTATAGTCGATGGGCCAATTAAATCCTCCAGATTTTTTTAGGACCAAGACGGGGGCACTAGTCCGGGCCCACTTTTTTGATGGACGTTTTTGGGTTCTGCTGGAAATCATCAAAAAGGGTTGCCATAAATTTCTCTTTTTAGCATTTGACTGGCCGAAAAGCGGCACTGGACAGGTGGTGCAAAATTTGTGGCATGGAGTGAGTAAATGCGCCCTTTGTTTTCCTGGCACTTAGAAAAAAGGGGGATCGATTGGTACGTAAAATTTGCAAAAAGGGGACCCTTTGGGATAAGCAGCTGGACAAAAAGACAAATTGTGTGATAAATGAAAAACCGGGAAAACTAGGAAATGGGTGAAAGAAGGTGGGGCCCGCTGGGGGGGAAAATCAGGGAAAAAGGGGAATCTCAGGACTTTATGAAAGTGTGGCTCTTTGGGTTTCTTGGAAAAGGGGAAGGGGGGGGTTTGGATGATTAGGGAAATTTCCCCAGCATTGATTGCCCTTTCTGTTTTTAAACCTCAAATTTGGGCAAAGGGAAAGTCTCGCCCCAGAAAAATTACTCCCTAAGTTCAGGGATAAAAAATTTGTCGGGTTTGTAAATGGGGGTACTACCAAGGGAAAAGGTGATTTTTTTGTTAAAAAACTTTGTCCCCTGAACCCATCGTGATGTTGTAAAGACCGGGTCCCCATTTTTTTCCGAAAAAACCTGCAACACCTCAGGTCCAATGACAAACAGCGGGACCCTGTGTCCACTAAGGCCCGAAAAGCATCAAATTGGGCAATGGGTGAAAAGTAAAGTTTGTTTTTCAAACAGAAAAATTTTACTTGTGGTATCCTCCACCGGGGGTAAAACTTTGCGCGGGTCTGAACCCCGGTGGGATCATTTGAAAACGCGCAAGTCCTTTCCCCTTTTTAGTAGGCCCATTTTACTTTTGGGAAGTGAGATGGAAAACCAACACTCCCCAACAAACATTCTTTTTTGGGGTTGATTGCTCCCTGCGTGTCCTAAACTTGTCGCCCCATAAAGGCCGGTCAGGCGGGGACACCCCCCGAGGGCAATGGGAGAAAACTTTTATTTTTCCCTGTCCCCAGAATTGTCTTTACTAAATTGGGGGAAAAGGGCCCGCCAATTGCGGCAATGTCGAGAACCCCACGCCCCCTTGGACTTTGGGAAAGTATTTGGGGGGGATTTGGCGAAAAACCTCTCTTGACTTTCCCCCCGGCCTTCCCCCAAAACCCCCCAATCCTCTCAAAAAAATTAAATTGTTTGGATGTAGGCGGTGAGGGATTCCTCTGGATGCTGCGTCCTTGCCCCCTTTTTCTGCCCGAAACCGGGATCCTTGTAGCCCCAATTTGGGGCCCCCAAACTCTAAACAAAACCTTGTACAGAATTGCGGGGGGGGAATTTGGGGAAAACCCTTTTTATAAAGGCCACTATCTGACGCGTCTTTTTGAAACGCCACCGGGAGAACGTGCATGAGTAGACCACCCAAGTGCTCCCCGTGCGCGCGGGGCATCCCGCAGCATTGCCTAAATGAATTTCGTAAGCGGGTGAGGGTCCCCTCACCTTGAACACGGGCAAATTTCCCTTTTTTTCCCGGCCGGGGGGGTAACAGTGGGGCCCCCCCCCCCCCGGAGCCAGCGGGGGGGGGGGGAAAGTGTTGCACCACCCACTGTCAAGGGCACCGCGGGGTGGGAACAGGCGGGGGGTGAAGTCCCTTTGGGTGGGCAACTCTACGACCCCAAGTGAGAAAAATAGCTCCCCTTATCCCGTCTCCATAATATTTTTTTAAACTACAAAGATCTAAACTGGCAGTATGGACTTGTTTTCCGATCCCAAAAACCCTAAAAAAAAAAGAAGAAAAGAATCTAAATTACAAACCCCAGTACTTAAAACCCCCGTAGACGGCGCTAACCGCAATCTCCATTGCTCCCAAATTTAAAAATGTGGGTTTGGACTGACCCCTTTGCAAATCTCCGGGAATAAAATTACCCAAATCCCCGACTTCTTGCATCATGGCGACTATTACAATATTTTCCATAAATTTATAAAAATCACAAGGTACACTTAATTATGGCGTAATGCGGGATATGCAGACCAAATTTCAATGACTTTATTGGGACAGACACATTTTTTAATAGTTTTCCCAAAGACCCCCCCTTTCATAAACTTGCCAAAGTCAAAAAATTTAAACCGTTTGTCCTTTTACGTAATAGAAGCTTCGAGAACAAGGGGGTACAGACGCCAGAAGTCCGGACCCAGAGGGGACATAGATTTGTTAAAACCAAGGGGCCCAAAAATTTTTTTTGGGAACCCTTTGAGGAAGGAACCCGGGCGGCCGCCCCTTCTTTAAACTTTTAACATGGGACCCCTTAGGAACCTTTTCCAATTCCAAGGACTTGGACTGGGGCGGTTTTCCCCCTGGACCTTTTAAAAACAATTTGGGGAATTTTTCCTAAAAACCTGGGGTTTCCGGTTTTGGCCAAGGCCCAAATCCAAAAACTTTAACAAACAAAGCATTTTAACCCCTTTTAAAGGCCCCAAAACGGGTTAAGTAAACAAACCGTTTTAATTGAAACTTTTTTTTTTTCGTTTAACGAAAAGCCTTAAGGGCCTATTAAAAACCCCAAAAAATAAACTTTTAAATTCCCGAAGGTTTAGCCTCCCAAACCCTTTTGAATTTTTTGGGCGGGTTTTCTTGTGTTTTTTGATAGCCCCGGGGCCGGGGGTTTTTTTTTCCTGTTTTTTTGTTTTTTTTTTTTGGGGGGTATCGGGGGTTGGGGGGTTTTTTTTTTTTTTTTTAAAAGGGGGGGCCCCCTGGGTTTTTTTTTTCCTTCCTCGGGGGGGGTTTTTTGGGGTGATTTTTGTGACACAATTAAATGGTCAACTTAATATTTAATCTCCTTTTTAAAGGCTATTACCCCTGTTTGATCACTCAATCCTTAGTTAAACTTTTTAACAGCTATAGATCATTAAAACCCAGACCTTCAAGCTATTTCTCTACCGACTGCAGCCTTTGGGCAACCTTAAGTTTTTTCATTGTATTTTGAAATTTGTTTTTGTATTTAAAAAGTTTGGTAAAATTTTCCAATATTGTCCCTGCCCAGAAATTTTGAAACCGGTTTTTAAAAACGGTTATACTTTGGGGATTTTTTTGGTTCCTTTCCCGTTTTTACAAAAGAATGGACTAAACCTAGAGCTGGACCTACCCTTGGAAATAATACTCCGTTAATTACTCTTGTTATAGGTTTACAAGGCAAAGTAGGTTTTTGTTATACTAGCACCCGAAAGAGTTCATTTTTTTTTATTTAAATTTTTTAAAATTTAAAATTTACAAAAGAGAAAAATTTAAATAGAGGGCAGACACTAAAAAGGAATTTAATTTTGATTAAATTTTTTGAAAAAATAAAAACTTCAAAAAAAATGCTTTAAAAACACAAAAATTTTGGAAAACAAATTAAAAAGGGAATTTATGCTACTACAACAATAAACTACTTTTTAAGAAAAATATTTTAAAAAAGTAAAATTCAAAAAACAATGCTTAAAAACACAATTTTTTTGGTAAAAAATTTAAAAAAAGGATTTTAAAATGCAATTTTTGCCGAAAAAAAATTTTTTTAAAAAAATGTTAAAAAAAGAAAGAAAAGAAAAAAAAAAAGGAAAAAAAAAAGGGGAAAAAGGAAAAGTACTTTAATTCGGGGTTTAAAAGGATGCCCACTTTTGTGATGAAAAGAAAAATCTTTTTACCAACACAAGAAAAAAATTATTGTGATAGATCAAAAAGTTCCTCGGTGTACCACATTCTCTCACTTGAGCTACTAAAAAAAATTTGTTGTTTTTTTGGGATACCCATTTTCCGAGAAATTTGCTTTTTTTTTCCGTTGGTTTTGGCTCATACAGGGTTTAATTTACATCTTGCCCAAATTTTTTGAAAATTTTTGAGAAAAATTTTGAATAATAATTTTTTAAAATCCCAGCTTTTTTAATAGCTTTCATTCTTTCCCAAACCCAGATTTCATTTTTTTACTCAGTGTTGGACTAGATAATTAATTTTTTATTTTAAAAAGAAAGATAAAAAAACCCCCAAAAAATGTTCTAGATAAGACAAAAGAAAAAAACCCAAAAAAAATTTACTAGATAAAAAAATTAGATACAAATTATTTTCTAGAAAATTTTTTTTTTGCTTAGATAAAATATAAAAATTAAATCTCAAAAAAAGGCAAAGTTATTTACCCCCAAAATTTATTCCTGTTTTTTTTAAAAAGATGGTACTCTATAAAAAACAAAACATAGGTAGAAAACTAGTAGAATTTATTTTTTTATTTATTTTATTTTCCCAAAAGCCTTATTACCTAACATTTTATATATAAAAATTATAAAAAAGTTTTAAAAACACTTATAAAGTTTAATTTTTATCTAACAATTGAAAAAAATAACAAGGGAAAAACAAAATCTAGATAAGAGGGTAGAAAAAAAATTTGATAGGGAAAAATTATCTGGGATCCAATTTCCTAGATAAGTCACTAAACCGTTGTTACAACCAAAACATTTTTTATTTTTTTGGGGAAAACGAATGTTATTCTGCACTTTCCCTTCAAGCAGGTTTTCCCATTATCTTTACAACGGGTTGATCAATGTCGAAGGGATATTCATTTGAAATTTTTTCCCTTTCTATTATTTTTAACAGCACAAACAATTGATTAATTTTTTGTGGGAAAAAGACGGATGTTCATATGCTCTTTCCCTTTCAAAGCGGCTTTATTATCTTTACAAAAATTGTTTACGCGAACGGATTTCCCTTTGCCCCTTTCCCCATTTTTTTCTTTTCATTTTTACAACCCCTTAAAATTGATTTTTTTTACAAAAATTGATCAATGTCGAAGGGTTATTCTTTGAATATTTTTTTTCATATTATTTTTAAACAGCACTAAAAAAATTAAATTAAATTTGTGGGGGAAAAAAACGGATGTTCATATGCTCTTCACCCAAGCGGGCCCTTATTATTTTTAAACCCAAATTGTTTACGTCAAAACATATATTCTTTTCCCTTCCTTCATTTTTTCATTTCTTTCTTTACAACCTTAAAATTGTTTTAAATGTGGGAGCTGAACGGATTTTAATCTGTTTTCACATCCGGTTGAGGGATTCACACGCGGGTTATCGGCAAAATTAGAATATTTTTTGTTAAAGGGGAAAATTTTTCTTGCCAAAAGAAAAAGTCCCCGGGCCTTTTTAAAATATAAAAAATAGCAAAAGGGACGAAGCCTCTTCAGTTTTAAAACTTTTTAGCTGACAAGGGCTATAAACCAAAGCATAATGAAGCTCGCCAGGCTCTAGTGGGGCTCACGATTGTAGCCTGGCTATTTGCGAACACAAGAGCTTGGAGTTTAATATGGTAAGCCCCCCAAATTTAATATCTTGCGTGAAAACTTTTATACTAGACCCGTATCGGAAAACAAAAATCCTCCCTTTCTTCATAAAACGGTGGGCAAGTAGGGGTTGTAGCGGTAGCCCTTTCTCGACTCGCTCTCTAGGGTTGGGCTTTAAAATAAATATTAAAAAAATTTAAAATTTAAAATTCATACACATATTTGAATTTTTTTAAAATTTTGATATCATTTGAAAAACCCAAAATTTAAATAAGTAAAAGTTTATGCATTTAAAGAAAAACCCAAATTTAATTACGAAGATAAACAAATGCTTTAAAAGTCGTTCTGAACTTGATATGATAAAAAAATGATTAAAAAAATTTAAACAAAATAAAACCCCCATAAACTTCCCCTAAACCAATTTTTACAAAAACCTTTATTCATATCTGACTTGGCAAAACGAAATAAAAAAAACTTCTGAAAATACACCCCGGGCCCCCTGACCCTTTCAAAAGGGAAAATTAGATTTTAAAAAAAAGGGGGGAAGCTATCCACTCTTCCAGGGTTTTTGGGCATTTTTAATTCAAAAACGTACAGTCCCCCGGTAAACTATTAACATTAAATTTAAATTTTAAAACCTTATGGGCTTGAAAAATTCTATTTTTGCCAAGTTTTCAAAAAACTTTTTTTAGGGGGCCACGTATTTAAAAATTAAGTATGCTCAAAGGGGGAAAGGGTTGGAGATTTTTGGGCCCTTTTTTTAGATCTCTTTACTTTGAGTCCTTTGGTGTTTTTTTTAATTTTTTTGTATGCGGGGGGATCTTTTCTTTTTCAAGTATTACTGCCAAAAAAATTTTTATTATTTTATATATTTTTTAATTTTTTTTGTATTTTTCATTTATTTACTCGGAAAACGCTATGGGCCCCCGTCCGTTTTTGAGCGAGCACGGTACATGCAACCGCCCCGAGTACGCCCATTCCAATAATTTTACATCCCAAAAAACCCAAACGATTTACCCGCTTTCGTTTAACCAGCCCCCCACTCGAACATTTGAAGTTAAAAAAACATGGGGGCGGGTCGGGGGTTAAGGGGTCGCTGCTCTGCCCTAAAACCCCACGTATTCGCGGGGCTGAGCGGGATTTAGGGTTCGAAAGGCTTGTGTGCCCGCTTGTTCCCCTTTGGGCGCCGTCGCTCCCCCCCCCCCCCAGCCCGGGGTTAGTGGGGGAAACCATTAACTGCCCCCCCCCCCCAAATTTTACCCGTCCTTTCGGGGGGACAAAAAAGCCGTTGGTCCCCTTGGTATTTTTTCGGTATTTTTTTAGGCTATGTGCCGGGGCCGCGTTTCCCCCCCCTCCCTTCTCTTTTAAAATTTGCACGAGGGGGCACATTCCCTGTTGCAAAAAAGGGGGAAACTTTTAAAATAAATAAAAATAAAGTTTAGTTTAGCTGAATATTTGTAAAATAGAAGAGAATGAAGAAGAAGAAGAAGAAGAAGAAGAATATATTTTATTTTTCTTCTCTTCAAAACATACATAATTTTAACTTTTTTTTAAGTACAGGAGTATAATTTACTTTACTAAAATAATCTTTTAAAAATTTAAAAATGGTGTTCCCAAAAAAAATGTAAAAAGAGCCCCCTAAGCAAAGACTTGTGTGCGAGCATAACAAAGAAAATTTTTAATAAAATTACTTTTATGGTCAAGAGGCGGAAAATTTATGTAGAGTTGTATATTAGGTCTCCCAGGGGTAAAAATTAAAAAATTTAAAACAGATTTAAGTCTAGTTGTAGTAAATTAAATAAAAATTTAAAAAAAAGGGTTTTAATTAAATAAAAAATCAATTTATAGTCCCTCCTTTATGCCTTTTGTTCGGTAAAGTAGGGTATCCCATACTTTTTTAAAAAAGGCTCCGCATAAGTGGGTCTCTCGTACAGCCCTATTTTGAAATTGCTATGATTCTCGGGAAGTAGTAATCCTAAAAAATTTTACGGGGGGAAATAATTTTAATTTGGTATAATTTTAAAATTTAATACTGTTTTAATTTTGTTTTTTAAATTTTATAAGCACTCCCAAGAATATAAAAATTAAAAATGTTACCCCTTCAATTACCCCCTTTTTAAAAAATTTCATTTGTTTTCCTTATCCCATTTGGGGATCCTTTTTCCCTTCCCTCTTTTTTATTTAAACATTTTATTTTCAGTCTTTATATGAGTAGGTTTTTGAAAAATATGCTGGGCCCAAGAAATTTTGTATGGTGTTGCCCTATTGCTTTGTTCGGGGATGATTCAAAGTTGCCACAAAACAGTTTTTTCCCAGTCCCCTGGCATTTATAGTATTTTTTTTTAGGTTATAGAGGCCTAAAGTTTTATTTGTGAGGGGGTGAATTAAGATGCTATTAAAAAAGTTGTCTAAAAATTATAAAATTTTTTATTGCTAAAAAGACTAGTGGGGGGGTTTTCTCTTTGGCGTTGGTTTTTTAGTTTTTTTTAAAGTGTTTTTTGGGCTTTGTTTAGGGTTCAAGATAAATGCTCTTCCCCCAACCCCCTCCTATTTTTCCATATTGTAATCTAGATTTAACAAGCCCGGGTATAATGTCTTTAAAAATTTTTTAAAAAATCTAGTATTTTTTTTTAGCCTATAGAAAATTTTTATATTAAACTTAATTTGTTAAATTTTCTTTGATAGCGGGTTTTCCCAAAATTTAAATTTTTCATCCATGGGAATACCCAATATTTCGTTACTTGCAAATTTTTTTTGGGTACTACAGTGGGGGAGTTGTTGTCTACTTTTTAAACGTGTTTTTTTTTCCCAAATTTAAGGTTACAGTTGGGATGTAAATTTTTCATGGATTTTAATTTTTCCCGAATTTTTTAGTTTGCTTTTCCCCGTTTGTTTAAAGGGAAAAATACCGATTTTTTAAAAGGTTGGGGAGTGAATAGGTTTTCCTGTAGCCAATAAAAAAATGTCTTTAATTTAAATTTTCCCGCCTTATTTTAGGCCCACTGCCAGTCGTTACCATAAAAAATTAATATTGTATCATCTGCATATGAGAAAGAAATTCCCTTTTAATTTTAAAAATTGCTAAATCATTCACGTAAACTAGGGGAAAGAAGGGGAACCCAATTTCAGTGCCCGGGGGGACCCCCCCGTTTAATTGTTTTTTTTAGGAAATTGTGACCCTCATTAATTTTAAACCATTGGGCTTCTGTTTTCCCAAATAACTTTTAAAGGGTTTTTAAAGGTTCCCCGTATACCATACTTTTCCCAAATTCCGCAGGAGGATCTGGTGGTCGACCCTATCGAAAACCCCGGGAAGATTTTAAAAATACAGCAAAAGTTTTTTTTTGATCTGTCAACAGCACTATATTTTGTTTAGTTAGTTTGTAAATTCAAACATCGGTTTCTCCCTTTTTTTTTTTTTGGAAACCCTATTTATTTTCGATAAAAATTTTTGTTTTTTTAAAGAGATTCATCATTTTTAGTTTTTAGTGATTTTCTAAAAATTTTTTTCTTTAAAAAGGGTGAGATTTATATGGGGCTATGGGTTTTAAGGGGGGGTTTTTATCGCTTCCCCTTTTTGTGATAATTTTTTTTTGCTATCTTTAGGGAATCTGGGGAATTTTGAGTTTCAAAACCAGGTTTAAAAAAAAATTCAGTGGGTTTTATTTTGAATGCACTCAAATTTTTTTAGTGTTTCAGTTTTTAAAACCCTCAATCCCTGGGGGAGGTTTTTGTTTTTTTAAATTCTTTATGTGATTTTTTATTTTGGTTGTAGTTATTGGGGTTTTGAAATATTGATGATGATACTCTTTTTCGGGCTGATTTGGGCTTTTTTGTTATGATTGTAGGAGTAGTTTTGGGAAGGGCCCATTTGTTTTTCTTTTTTTTTATCTTCAGCTAATTTCCCCAAAACTAGTAAAAAATTTTTCAAAGATTTTTGAAAAACCCGTTGTTTATCGGGTTTGGTTTCTTGGTTTTTTTAAGAGAGGGGCTTTTCAGGTTGGGTTTAAATTCAATTTTTGGGGTTTTCTTTTGGGGCCGTCGGTTTTCTTCATTTATAGTTTCCCATAATTTTCGACTGTTTATGCTTTGCATCATTTATTTTTTTTCTGTTTAAAATTTTTCTAAATGTTTTTGTATTAGTGCTTAAAGGGGTTTCTAAAAATTTCAATGATTTTTTATATTTGTATCTGGTACTAGATTTTTTTTTTTCTATTTTCATGCTTAATTTGTTTTAAACCCCATTTTTTTCTTATTCTTAGTACTTCCAAAAAGCTTGGAGTTAAACCAGGGCCTTTTTTGGGTTTGGGTTTTTTTTTTGTTTTTTTATTAGCTGTTTATGGGGGGTAGCCTCTTCCCAAAAGTTTCTGAAAATATATTAGTAAAAATTTGCTCATGGACTTATTTTCATCTTTTGTGTTATATACTTGGGTTTCCCCGGTTTATTTATCAGTGCATTGTTAGTACATTTTAATCCAGATTTTTGATGTAATTTTTTTTTTTGTTTGTGTAGGGGGGTTTTTGGGGTATAAAATTTTTTTCCAGATTTATGATGTTGGGTTAGTGATCTGTAATCCCGGGGGGGGTTTTTTAGGATTGTTGGTTAAAAATTTTAAAGTCCTCAATTTGTTTTGAGAAAAATATGGGCAATAATTTTGGAAAAATTTTTTGTTACGCGAGTGTATTAAAATTTTTTACGAGATATAAACCATGTTTTCAAGTATATTTAAATATGTTCCCCCATTATGTTTTTTTGAAGTTTTGGTCTTTGGAAATTTTTTTAAATTTATGTCCCCCTTAGTATTATGTTTTTAAAAAATCTAGTAAAGTTAATTTTTTCCTCCAATTCTGTGAGGAAAAAATTTAAAAGTTTTTTTGCGGGAGATCGGGAAAAAGGCTAGAATATAACATGTGTATCATTTATAATATGGTTAAATTTTGGGGAAAAATTTTCATCAGTAAAAGGGGGGTAAGACCTGTCCGGGAATGACTCCAACCCCCTTTTTGTCTACATCACTTAGAGTTTTTTTTTTGTGAAGATTTAAACCCTCAAATGTCGATATATTACAGTTGAAATAGAAAAGGGAGAGTAGTTTGGGAGATTTTAAGGCCTTGTTTGTGGCTTTAAGTGCGTTTTAGTTAGTATTATTTAATTTATATTCAAAATTTTGACTATTCGTAAAACCGGGTTAAATTTAAATTTTTATTTTTTTTGCCCCTCTTTAAAATTTAAATGGAAAAAAAGTTAAAAAAAATTTTTTTTTCTTGCAAAAATGTTTGTCGTTTGAACTTTTTAATTTGGGGGAAATTTTTACGCTTAATGTTGTTGGAATTTTGAGGTTAGGGGAAATTTAATTTTCCCTTCATTTTGGGAAAGGGTTATAAATAATTATGGTGTTATTTAATTTTTTTTTTATTGTTTTGTGGGGGGTTTGATTATGAACTAACCCTTTTACCCCAGGTTTTTTGACAAATTTAGTGTTAACCGTTCTGGCCCATAACCCGGGATGTCATTAGGTTTTTTTTATCGGGATTTGTTTGGTGAAAACCCCATCCTTCCTTAGGAAGACATTGCGTAACCTTTTTTTTTCATTTCTTGGGCCAAACCGGAAAAAATTTTTATTTAAACCGGGTTTAGGTTTCTTTATGTAAATTTTCTCTTTTAGGGCCATCCTGCCCTTTTTTTAGCGGTTAGGGTGCCGTTTTTTTTTTTCTTTTAGAATGTCTTCTTTGTTCGGAAAAGGCTGTACAGTTTTTCAAAGATGACCGGGGGCCTGGCTTTTTGTTTCCCCTTTTGGGTTTTTTTATGCGCAGTCGGTGGCATACTCAAACCCATTGGGGTCTAGCAATGTCCACTTTCCCCCTGCCTGCATTGTTTCGACAAACTTTTGGGTTTGGGGATTCGTTTTTTTTTTTTGGGGGTATTATAAATTCAAAATTTAGTTTCTTTAGTATGGCCCCTATTTTTTTGGGTTTTGGGTCAGCCACTCCAAATATTCTTCTGTAGTCTGGTGGGGTTTTTTTCCTCACACTTCTCCCAACGTTTTTGGAGGTTATGGGTGACTTTTTTGAGCTCTTTATTTTCATTTTGTATGTTGTCGAAAGCTTTTTTTCGGAAGCCCGGGCCTTATACGCCCGTTTTGCCGGGTTTTATTGCTTATCGGCCCTCACCGATATAAAGGGTTTTCCCGGGTTCACCTTTATTAGCTGCAGGTTTTTTTGATAGAGGGCCCCGGATTCGGCCCCTTTGAGCGGGGCGGTTTCCCCTTTCGGGCCCGTGCAAAACCACAAAATTCCCCCCCTGGGTCTGCAAAACCCTTTGCCTTTTTAAAATTCCATTGACATTTCCCAAAGCCAAGTCAAATGGAAAGGGTTTTATGGGACTCGCCGTCACATTTGGGGAATTTCTTTCTTTTGAATGTTTTATTACACCGTGAACCTCCCCCGTCTCACTTTCCGCCATCTTGACAAACCTTTTTTTGGATAAATTTAAACCCCCATCTAGAGGAAACCCTTGGGCACATTTTTTTGGGGAAAATATCTTAAAAATTTAATACAAGACGTACATAAAACTTTGCGTAGCAAAGCGCTAGACGCTCAGTCTCCATCCTTCCCAAAAAGAGGGGCTAGGTAACCAAATTTTAACCCCCTTTTAGTTTGGGAAAAAGCACTTCACTGCAACTAGATACTTTTATCTAGTTTAATGAACTAAGATTTCGTGGTTATTTGAAAGTTTTGCGGGATAAAAAAATACGTAAAAAAAATGGCGGGACATTTTAAAATTTTTCTTTTAGTTTGAAAAAGAAAAAATTGTCATTCTTTCATTAAAAAAAACCAGAAAACCCTCCCGGGCCCAGGGCCCCGATAAAAAAATTATTTTTAATACCAAAAAGTGTAAGCCCTTTAGTTCCATTTGGGTATAGAACTACATTCAATTTAAAGCTACCCTTACCGTTTTACAAGCCCTAGGCCCCCCTAGGGAAAACCCCAGACCCCGCCGCCCTTTTTCAGAACCCCATATTCCGCACAAATAACCCAGTTTTGATTACTAAAAGCCTAATGCAGATAGACAATAGATGATAGCCACCAAATTGAATTGCTTTGGGTTTGGGGAAAACGGAGTAACCCGAGAGATTTGAGGAAGAAAGAATGTTTTTCCCTTTAATAATAACGAGAAATCGCCATCTTGCGGTTTTGATTTTTCCCGCTTGTTAAAACCCCAAAAACTTTAAAATTTTAAGGGGGGACGATACATTTAGACGGCGGGGGGGGTTTTTTCCCCACTAGAGACAGGTTTTTAAAATTTTTATGCCCCCACGCTATACTGGTGTCTTTGGCTTAGGGTTATATTTGTCATTGCTTTAATAAAAAAATACACTGCTTCCCGATAGTAAATTTTTATTACTTCTAGGGCAGGTAGTGAGACTTTTTTTGTTGTCCCTGGTAACGTTACTTTTTTTAAAATGTAATTTTAGCTTTCAAATACTTAAGGGCTTGACCGATTTAGCTTTAAAATTTTAAAAATAGGGGAGAAAAGTTATTATTGACCCTGCAAAAATTTTTAAAAACGATCCAAAAAATTTTATTTTATATTTATATAATTTTTTTTTAAAAAAAAAACCCGTCGGATTTTTTTCAAAAATATACAAACTCTTAAAAAGAGGAAAGGTACATGTTGCAAAAATTTTTAGGTCGATCAGGGGAAAAAGTGCGAACCCGTTTTCGAAGCAGTAACCCGTAAAAAAAAAGGTTTTAGCCATAAAATGCGGCGGGACAAAATTTGGCCCAAACTAGCGTAGGGACAACCGAAGCGCAACCCTTTAAACGCAACACCCAAAGGAAAAGTTTGGGGTGCCCCTTTTCATAACGGGAAAAGTTTGGGGTAAAGAAAAAATACAAAGGCTTTGCAAAGTTTAGAAGGGTCGTGATCAATTTACTGCATGTCAACTTTGGTTTGACATTTCGTCTTTTTAACCCATTTTTCAGTAGCCTATTATTGTCATAGAATGCGGATTTGCCCCAAAATACGTAAATTTGCACTCGTCGCTAAAACGTTTGACTTTAAATTCATACCGATAATGACGTTTGTCTTCTGTGAGGGTTTGTCCATGATTAATAATTTTACCCCTGACCAAAAAACAATATTGTGAATTTTATTTAACTGAAAATGGGCGTTTTGTTTTAGTCGTGGTTTTTTCTGGGGTTTCCCATTGGGGCAAAAGCAAAACGCAAGCATAAGAAAATTAAAAAATAAACCCTTTCTTGCGCTGTGCTTCCCCGCCTACGCTATTAAAACGTTTAATTGTGTGTTTTAAACACCAGGGCCTTGTTTTATTTTTTTGCGTTTTTGCTTGCGTTGCGCTACGCTTATGTATGCCAATTTTTTGGGGCCCGCCTTAAGATCAGTGGAGACGCTCGCTGCCTCGCTCAATTTTTTTTTAAAAATTTATTTTTTTTTGTGCCCGTTTTCTAAAATGACTAGTTTTTTCACTCTTGTCACCTTATCGGTTAAAACCTTTTTTTCATTTTAACAGTTTTTTATTTTAAACCCGTTTTTTTTTTTCCCTTTGTTTTTTCTTGGGGTTTTAGCTGTTTTTTTATATTTATAGTTTTATTTCATGTTTTTTTTGTTGATTTGTTTTAAAAAATTTTAAAATTTTAATTTTTTACTTGTTTTTGTATTTAATGATTTGTATAGCCTATTTTATGGTTTTTTTAATTTTTATTCTTAATTATTTTGTTTAGGTTTCATAACACCTTGTGGGTAAAAACCTGTTGATAGTGAGGCAAAAAAAAATATTTGTTAAAATAGTTTAAGAATAATTTTAAGGGAAAAAAATATTGTTTCCCAGGTTTTTAAACCCAAAATCTTTGTGCCCCAAAAAATTTATTTTTTGTACGCATTTTTTTTTTTTTATGTCAAGGGTTTTTATAGTTTACTTGTTTATTTTATTTTCTGGAAAGGCTTTTCCCCCAAAACTTTTTTTTTCTATGCCTTGTAGCTTACTTTTTCAACTTTTTCTTTTTAAAAGGCAAATTGAAGGGGGAAAGCTTTGTCACTACCACCCATTGAACAAAGGGGGGTTTAAAACTGCTTTTTGAAATCCTGACTATGAGGGAAAAGTTGACTAAAAATTCACTTGAGTTAATTAATACCATGGTGGAGAAAAAAAAACAAAATATTACTTGAAAGGGATTCAGAAGGGAGCGAGTAACCAGGGGGAGGGAAAAAAAGGAAAATATGCTTTTTTACTCGTATAGTACGGAGGTTTTTGCTTCTCTGGGGTCCGACGCGTAACTGTGTGTTTGGGGGGTATTGCCTCCGGCTCTTTCGAAAGTGCGGAGTTATCCCCTGTACGTGCAATAAATTTAAAGACGAGTAAAAATGGTGGGGAAAAGAGGGGAGGAAAACCCCGAAAGGGTTTTAAAAGGGAAATAGATATGAAATTTCCAAAAAAAATATTGAACAAAACTTTAAACTTAAAAGAAAAAAATGGGCCCCCCCTCCCAATTTTTTGTTTAAAAAAATTTTAAAAAAATTTGAAACAAAAAAAAAGATTGGGGGTAGGGGGCATAAACGTACTTAAAAAATTCTTCTGTTACAATAACTAAATTGGGGAGGGGGGGGAAAGGCCCACCCATTTGTGCAGGGGCCGCTTAAAGGGGACCCTTGTTAGGCGTTTGTTTTGGTGACTCTGCAAGTTTTCCTTCCCCAGGGTGGGCTGTTTCAAAGCGACCTAGCAAACCCTTGGGCCGGGAGGGTTTTTGCTCTGCAAAGATTAATGAAGGGGCTCCCGGGTTTTAAAAAAAATCTTTAAAAGTCCCTTTCGTTCTTCTTGGGGTGGTTTTTGAGGTTCTAACCCCCTTTTTCCCAAAAATGGCTGGGTAAAAATTTTTTGGGTAAAATTTCCAACAATGGAGACAATTGGGGGGGGGGGGTTTTGGGGAGGGCTTTTTTCGGGGAGGTTTGGGAAGGGGGGGTCCAAACAGGAAGTGTCCGGGGGGAAGGGGCGGGTTTTTTTTGGGGGTCCCCTGATAGGGGAAATAAGGGGGGGGGAGTTGAGAATCCTTCTATGCGTATGAGGATGGTGGTAAACTCCTCATTTAAAAAAAAGGCCCGACCCTTTTTCCAAATTTGGTTTGGGTTGGGGGGTTTTTTTTGGATTTGATGCCGACCCCCCGTCCCCCCAAATAAGGAGCAAGGAGGGGGGGGGGGGGGGTAGTGCCAGGGAATACCATCGGGCGGAGTAGTGCGAAAGAGAAATATCTTGATTGACGGAGGTTTTGGGAACTGGTAGACTTCACGGAGTTTTTCGGGCGGGACCAACAAAATTGTTCCGTTTTCCGAAAAAGAGTTTTCCCCAAAAAGTCCTCTGCCCCGGGGAAAAAAACCGATGCAGAGCCCGAGGAAGGGTTCAAATGGATAAATTGGGGACCAAAATTCCAGGTGCAAAGCTTTTTGGGTTTCCATGTAGGCCAAAAAAGACAAAAATACCTTTTTTACCCTTTTCTCTGGGGGAAATTTTTTTGAAAAAAGGGGGGGGGGGTTTTTAAAGGACCACCAAAGTCCATTCAGCAACGAAGGGGAAGGGGGCGAGAAGGGGGGGGAGTCTTGCAGGAGGGGGGTTGCCCACTTTTGGGGGATACGGGTTTTTTTTGTAGTTTTTAAAAGGGGGGGGCGCATCGATATATCCCAGCCGAAAGAAACTTCTTGCTCCGGGAAACCCAAAATAGACGTTGGGGGAAGTGAAATGCAATGTCCGGGGCCTGCATCCCCGTAGCTTTTATGTAAATTTAAAAAACGAGGAGGGCAGTCAGGGTGGCTTTTTCGGGGATGACGGGAAAGCTTTAGGTCATGAGGGGGGATTGCATGGGGAATTCTCCCCCCAAAATTACATAGTCCCTGGGTCAAGGAACGGGGCCCGGGCGGGTTTTAAAGAGCTGACACAGGAGGAATTTCGGGTAGTTTTTTCATTTTTAGTCCTCATGTAAAATTCTTGATTTCCTTAAATTTTAACTTGAAGAAACTCTCTTCATCTCTGTCCCGTGAGAGGTTCCCGTTCACCTCTCCCTTTTGGCATGAAAGGGTATTGGGGGAGGAAACGAAGAACATTTATTAAATTTCCCTTTTGAAATTTGAGGAGAAAGGAGAACCTTGCGATCCAAACCCAAACAGCAACGAGAGGGGGGGTGTTATGATTAAAGGGCCCGTTGGGGCGGACTTTAAATTCGGGGAAAAAAACCTTTTTTTGGTGGTAGGGGTTTCAGGCGAAAAGTTCCCGATTTTCTATCGGATCGGATAGGAATGGGGGGACACCGCCCCCAAGTGGGGACTGCTCCTGTCCTCACCGCCGTTTTAAAATGACTTTTTTGTCCCGTTTTCCCCCTCCAATTTATTTAAATCTGACGTTTTTTTTTTGGTTGAAACAGGGTCCGCAAAAACCCGGAATGCTAAATTTAGGGCAAAAAATTTTTATCATTGAGGGCTGCACATGCGGGTTTACCTCGAGTACCTTTTAAGTGCATGCAGGTGTTAATTTCCCCCCCTGGTGTCTAGCAAAATGACCAAACCCAAAACATGCTTTAAAAAATCTAAAAAAGTATAATCATATGTTTTTTTCAACGCCCAGCTTGTTTAAAATTTTTATTTTTCAAAAAAAATGTACCATCAAAATCTGGTTTTTTTCTTTATTAAAAATTTGGGGCCCCGGTTTGTTTATGAGTTTTTCAAAAAAAGTGGTTTTCCCTGAGCTTTTTTGGTCCAAATCTTTGTCTTACCTCTACTTAGTAAAAATTTTTTGACAAATTAAAAAAGATGAAATTGCCCTTTCTGGCTAAAAAACTAGAAAAAAAATAAAAATCCGGCTGAAGGCCACCACTTCTCATGGGGAAATACGATGGATGTTCGGGTGATACTTGTAATTTTAGTAACTTAATTCACAATTTAAAACAAAAATGGGGTTTAAAGTTTTTGCGATTTGTAATATTATTGTGAAGTTGAAATAGGGCCCCCAAAAATCATAAATTTGGGGGGAAACCCCCCAATCTAATTTGGACATCCTTCTTCTTTTTTTTTCTTCTTCTTCTTTTTCTTCTTCTTCTTCTTCTTCTTCTTCTTCTTTTTTCTTTCTTCTTCTTCTTCTTCCCTTTTTCTTTCTTCTTTTTCTTCTTCTTTTTTCTTTTCTTTTTCTTTACCTCTCACCTCTTTTAGGTTCCCTTGTTTACTCTTTTTTATCCCCTGCATCCTGGGTTAAAATTTTTCTCAGGTTTTTCCCCCTTAATCCTCCATCGATTTTTATTGAAAAATATAAAAAATAAAAAAATTTTTTGTGTTTTGATAAGTCGTTCTAAAAATTGGGTTTTTTGCGGGGGACTTCAGTTCAATTTTTAACACTTACCTTCCTTGCCCAAAGCTATCCCATTTGAGGGCTATTTTGATCAAAAAAACCAAAAACACCCCCACCAAAAATATCATTTGTGGAGATCCACAGGTCGACACTTCCACCGCAATGACGCAAGCGCGTAAGGGGGCTCCAGATAAAAAGTTCCCCAAATATTCTAAAAAAAATGTGTAAGTTTTTTGAAACTTAGCTTCAAAAACACGCACAACCCCGCACATAAAACTTAATTGGAAAAAAGGATGTCTACACTGGGCCCTCGTTTGAAAGTTTTACATATTATTGATTGGGTTTAAAATCCCAGTTTTCTTTTATCTCCGCCCCCTTTTTCCCCGGCAAAAGAATGAAAAGTTCATAATTGTCTTTCCGGGGGCCCTACGTATTGTGCCCGAGAAACTTCCCCCTGCGAAGACCCGGGAAAGGGAAGGGAAAGTTCAAATATCCCCTTTTATCTGGGCCCCCAGACGCGAAAAAGGAAGAGGAAGAGGCGGGTAGAGGAAGCTTCTCCTGGCGGTTTACCAAAAAACAAAAAAGAAACCATGGACGTAAGCGTGAATAATTTCTCGTGGAAACCTTCCCCGGGGGCAATGCTGCCCCACTTCAGGTGTCTTACTAAAGGGATAGATTGTAGATAACAAAATTCTTTGGGAAAGGGGTATTGGGCTTGAGAGGACTCAATCCCTTGGCCCTTTGCCCTTAAAGATAAGAAAAAATCAGGAAATCTTTTGTTCAGGAAAACGGATCTCGGGCGGGATTTAGAAACCCCCGGGGTCCCAAAATTTCTGTCGGGTTTAACGTGGGCCTCAATGTTACTTTAATTAAACCTTTTAAAAAACTTTTAAACACTTTAAATTTTGTTCACTTTAAAACTTTTTAATATCTTGGGGACAAGACGTCTGAAAAAAGGAGAGTAAAAGAGGGGGACATTTTTAAAAACAACATTTTTGCATTTTTTTAGACTGGACATATCCTTTTTAAATCTCAACAATTGAATTCAGATTTCCTTTCTTTTATCAGTTCAAAATTGTTTTTAAAAAAGGGGTTTTTTTTAAAAAATTTTTTTTCCTCACACGTGTTTTCTACCCAAAAAAAATTTTGAGGGGAAAATGTTTTTTGTAATAACTAGTGATTCCGATTATTTTTTTGGGGACTGCACATATACCCCCCCCCTATGTTTTTCCTTCCATGGCGGCGGCCCCTCAGGCTTGGCTACCAAATTTAAAATTAAAATGACTATCAGTTAAAGTGAAATCAAACAACTTAAACTTTTCCTAACAGGGTTCAAATTACCCTCTCCAGAAAAAAACAGCGATTATTCCTGATGTTTCCCATAAAAGATAATCTGTGTAAGAGCCTCGACATTGTTGGGCAATGCGGTGTACTACAGCTTACTTTTAAGCCTGCGGGGTAGGGAGAAAAAGCTATATTATACCAACTGTAAATCATTTTTTTCAAATCTTATATGGTTTGTTTCGCTTTATTTTTTTTAAGATTAAGTGCAAAAAAAATTGGGCGTTAATAATACCCAGTTTTTTTCACTCGAGAGGGGTTTTTAGCGTTTTTGGGGGCTTTATCGTCGGTGGGGGCGTCAAGGGGGGGGGGAGTTTTTTTTGACTATTTTTTTGGCCCAAAACTCGCCTTTAGTTTCACTGCGTAATTAAACTCCAAACCCTTTTTACCAGCTGATGTTTGCGAGGGGCTTCGATTACGATTAGCATAGCCATGCGCTGGGCCTAATTCTATCCTTCGCACAGACGGGTTTATGTAATTTAAATCTATTTTTTTCTTACAAATTCCTATTTACAAAGCAAAACAATGAATACAAATATTTCATTAAACACTAACTTTTTTTAAAAATTAAACCCCTAAAAAATGATTTAAAAAAAATTTAAAACGCTTTAAAAAACAAAACCAAATAATTTCGTAATTATTTATTAAAGTTTTAAAATTGGGGGGGTTTAAAAAGGAATCAAAAAACGATGAGGTTTTTTTGAATGAAAGCCGCGAAGACTTTCGTTTTCCTTTTTTTAGAAGGGTTTGTTGTGAAATTTACTCTTTCTTTTAGATTGATTAATAAAAACCCTTTATTCAAAAAAAAAAACACGAGACAAAAAAAAACGAAGCTTGTCCCCGCGGACGCCTAGCAAAAAAAGTACTACCAAAATAAAAACATTAATATTACTAGTCTAGTTTGGGGGCGCTGTTCAAAGTCCCCCATTCAAACACTCCGCCCCAGCCCCGTCCCCAAAATTCTTTTCAAAAGCAAAGTTTTCTACAACGCAGAGTTGGTCCCGCAACTCCCAAAGCGATTTCACAGATCGCCTTTGTCAGGGAAAATCCCCCCTTTTGATCTTTTGTTTTGGGGTGTAACAGCCTTAATCTTTTTTTTCTTCCACCCCCCCCCTTGAAAAATTGGGATTTTTAAAATCCCCCCAGGGTTCAAGCGCTTTAATTTTCCCCCTTTTGGGAGGTTTCTTGGGTACATGCTTTATTGTCTTCAAAAACCGACTTGCTTTTACATCGAGGGTAAAATCTTTCCGCAGTCCTTTTTAAACCCCAAAACTTTTGCAACTGCAACCCCCAAGAGCTCATACTCGGCTTCCCGTCAGAAATGGCACGGAACTTTTCTTTTTAGTAGCCCCAAATGATGGGCAAAACCCCAACACCAACCCCTTAAAAAGTCCCAAAGTTTCTCCGCCTGTCTGCCGTCCCCCCAATCAGAGTCCCGGGGTAATCTACCAATGGTGTTGAGACCAAAATTGGAGAACAAAACCCAAAATCCAAAGGTTTCCTTTTACATATCGAAGGGGTTCGCCCTTTTGTCCTTTTCCCCTCACTTTCCCCGCATTAGTTTTTAAAAATGGCTAAAATAATGCAAACGCGGCACTAATGTCCCGGTCTCTTACCAGCTTGCATACTCAAGCAGCCGACTAGTTCATGTACGGTTTCTTTTCCGATGATCAATCTTGATTACCTACCTTATCTGCCTTTTTCTGTGCCCTTCCCCGGGGGGTTTTTTACAGGTTTTTCAGTCTTCAGGGGTTTCCCGCCAGGTGGCAAAACCCTAAAAATCCAGGTAATTTTTCTTTTAACCCCTTCTTTCTTTTTTAGCAGCTTTTTTCCATTTAACCCTTTATCACTTCTGCCCGAAAATTTTAAACAAAGGGCCCGAGGCCAAAGTTGTCCCCGAACGACCCAAAAGCGAAGGCGGGGGGGTACTCATCCATTTTTTTGGTGGGGCGGGCAACTCGCCCTATAAAGGGTTCTAATACCCGGAGTGGGAAAAAATTTTGTATGGGTACCCGGAAAAAAAATTTCCCAACAAGCCAAAAAAATTTTCACACTTTCAGTTGACATTGTAAAAAATAGTTGAAAATCCCCCAAGCTCCGCCGGGGTGGGGTTTTTGAGATTTTAGTGACAAAAGGGGAAAAATGGCCAAAAATTTTGTTTTTTTCAATTTCAAACCATTTTTTTTGCACTAATATCTAAAAATTATTAAATATTTCTACGAAAATAAAGTAAGAATCATCATAAGCTTCAAACCCATGCGTGGCAAAAGGGGCCCGTAAGTGCCAAAGATATGATATTTTCAATAATTTCAATACATTTTAACATACGTAGTGCAACTGCAAATTATTATGTATTCATACGACGGAAACGTGAAATTGTTCCCTGTTCTTCGCCCAGTGTGTCTTGACACTTAGTGGCAAAAGGGCGTAAGGACAAAGATATGTTTTTTTCATTTCAAAAAACTTAATGACATTCATATATATGAAAATTTATTTAGTATTCGTACGAGACAAAAGTAAACGTTTTCCCCCGAGCTTCGTTGCTGGCGTCTTGAATAAATGATGGCAAAAGGGCGTAACTGACATCATAATTCAGTATTTAATAAAAAAAGGGGCCCTTTGACATCAACTTCGTTATTGTAACATATGATACCATACAATGGACACTCAATGTAAAATCCATGCATGCTGACTGACTTGCTATGGCCAGCTTGTAGTAAAGGGAAACCATTACAAAATCGTTGTAAGTACAGATGACATAACCAAATTAATAAATATTTACCTCGACATTCTCAAAAGGCATGCATAGACATAGTTTGGCGAAGATCTGGTTTGTTTTGAGCTGGAAAGTTTTAACATATTCAAAGCTTGAACAATCATCTCATGTTAAAAATAATAAAAGGGATTCGAGCAGGAAACTGTGGACAACCTAGCTTGGCTTGGGTTGGCTGCTGTATTTTCACATCACTACAGATCATGAGCTGTGACTCTTGATGTAATATAGCCTAGGGCAAAAAGGCCCTAAGTCACAAAACTATATAATTCAGTCATATGATTTAAAATATTGCTTGTACGTTTGGACAGATACAGATACAATGTCTCTTTCTCATTGACAAAAAGCAAAACTGCGCATCACTCACATTGAATTTATCCGCAACATCAACACTATTTAATAGCATTATTTGGATATGGTAATCTGAAGGACGCTTTTGGCACAAAGTCGACTTTCACTGTTCGACGAAAATCTTCTTTGATACATTTAAAATACCATGCCGACACATATATTTTCCGGTATAGTGGTCAAACTTTGCATGTAGTGTAGTGATGCCGCCACCTCGTCCTGTTCCATACTAGGAAGTTTTATACTAAATACATGTTTCATGTTATGATTGTGAATGACTGGCGGCTCAGTGTGTTCAGTGTGGTGACGGACACAGAACCGTCTTTAACCAGCTGGTAGGAATTACTAAGCTGTAAGCTACCAAAGTAAATAGTAAATGAAATACACTCAGAGAGTTTTTAAGATTTAAGTTCCTGATGTTTTTCTACCGTTTTTATCACAATACATTTTTGCTGTGTACATTCCGTTTACTTCATTGATCAGTAGCGCTTCACTTTCAACTGCGTACTGTGAGCTCTATTGTATGCTTCGCAGTCCCCCACCCATTTATAGATCTCTCCTCCATCCCCTCTAAGCTTGATGGCAAACATGGCAGATGTATCATACTTTTGTAGCGTTCAAAGCCAGCCGGCACAAATGCAATTCAGTCCGCTATGTAGCGTTCATTTCCCACTCGACATTAAAAATCAAATAGTATTGAAATATGTTTATTCTTCTTTGTGCCTCATGCTCTATCTATCGTGATGTGATACTATTTCAAGCCCTATGATAGTTGTCCACAGCTCCGTGCTCGAATCCTTTCAAATCGTTCCTTGCAAGCGCTGAGAAGCTGGAGAATAATTATTTTATAGGTTTGGTAATGTCCAGTCTGCAACTTGCAACAATTTTGTAATGGTTTCTTATACAAGCTGCCATAGCAAGTCAGTCAGACATGCTGGATTTGTACATTGAATGTCCATTGTTTGGTATTCATATGTTACAATAAACGTAGTTTTAATTGTCAAAATCCCTTTTATATTCAATATAGAATTATGTCGTTCGCCCTTTATCCACCATTTATCAGACGCCAGCAACGAAGCTCGGAAGATGTTTCTTTTATCTCGTACGAATACTTAATAATTGCATATATATGAATGTTAATTAAGTTTGACTGGAAAATAACATATCTTTGTCACTTACCGCCCTTTTGCCACCATGTCAAGACACACTGTCAAGAAAGGAACGATTTTAAAGTTTCAAGGGGAAGGGGGGGTATGAATACATATTTAATTTGCACACATGAAAAATGTATTGAAATTTAAAATATCATACTTTTGGCACTTACGCCCTTTTGCCACGCACGGTCGAGAGCCTAATTGACTGATTTTAAACTTTACTGACGTAGAATATGTAAATAATTTTTACTGATTTGTGTAAAAATGGTTTGAAATTGAAAAATAAACATTTTTGGCACTTACGCCCTTGTTGCCACTATCTCTTCAAGACGCCGCGGCGAGCTAGGGGACTTTTCAACTATTGTTTGAATGATCAACTGACATGTGTGCAAATTTTCAGCTTGTTCGGAATTTTGTCCGGGTAATTCGTTCCACTCCTAGGCTATAATGAGATTGTCTTTCTCTTCTCTCCGTTGTCACTTCTGGTTCTTCCTTTAGATTTCTTGGAACTTCATTTTCCATTTTCTTCCTTTGATTCTTGAACTTCATTTTCTGGTTCTTCACGTAGAATAACGTCCTGTATATTCACTAGGTATATCTCCGCTTGACTTGGACACCTCTTTTACTCGTGTAAAAGTAGTCGATTTCATCAAGATAACAACATTACCGATGTGCAGTTTTTCTGTCACCCTCATTCCACAATCGAGAAACATTCGATGCGTCCCAACCCATGACACACTTTTCAGATCTCGGTCATTTCAATGAGTTCTTCGCAGAACTCGAGATATCGGCACAACCGAAAACTCGAAGCTTTTCAATACTACTTTTACTACCATCCCATAGCTCTCTTGGTACTTTATTTTTTAGAGTTATCGAAGGGAACAAGATTGATCTCATACACCGCAGTGTAAATGGATTCCGGCCATAAGGTCTTAAGTACACTACTGTCAAGTCACAGACATCAGGCCTTTCCCATATAAAAAGCAATTTTAGACGTTCCGATACGCCGTTTTGCTCTGATAGTGTACGTACAGTACCTTCTACTGGATACCTTACTCTTAATTATTGTTACCTTGCTTATTTTTACTTATTCCGTCCCATTATCACAACGAAACGATGATTTTGTGTTCAAGAAGTGACTCGTGGCCATAGCTTCTACTGCTAAAGTATCTAGCGCCTCCGATTTGGCTCTTATAACAGGGCTAGTGTGAAAATGAGTAGTCATCAATAAACGTCATCGACATACCTTGCTCCGTCCTTGTGAACTGTTTTCGCTCCATCACGTCACTATGAATTAACTCCAAGGGTCGTCGAGCAAGAACACGTCTTTTTGTGGGCAATTTTGTTTGTTTACCTTTCACACAAATTTCACAAACTTCTTTGTTGCTGTCCGTCACTGCAAGTCCATCCCCTTCAACTTGCTTCCTAGAACTTAAGTTTAGCGTAAATTATGTGTCCTAGCCGCACATGCCACAGTTCCGGATCCTCTGCCAATCCATTAGCACTTCTGACGCCAGTTTGAAAGTTGAACGCGTACAACTGCCCAACTCGTTCACCTTGAGGCAACTTCAAATTTCTTTCAAGATGACAGCTTTTCCGTTTCAAACCCGATTTTATAAGAGAGCGCTTCTTATCTTCCCACATGACAGCAGTTAAATGTGAAGGGGGTCGACAACACATCATGTAATTGTTTAAGGGTTCAGCCCCTTTCCCAATTTCAACTAACACGTGTAACTTCGCCCTTTTTGTTCACCTAACCTTCTGCCCAGAAGCAGCAGTGATATTCAGTGGGTCAACAACTCCTCCACACTGTCTAGTAATGTGCAACCTCACTGCCTATCATGTGAATGATGATGCCCTAGAGTTCAGATAGAACTGCACTGTTATCCTGACCCTGTTTTCGCTTGAAGTGAAGTTGCTGCCGCAGACACTGCGACAAACGTGAATTCTTTAGAAACTGTTTAGCGACCTGGTGCTTTAGACCTAGGACGAATTTTTCAGATTAGGACATCTACACGTCCGGGCCTACCTCTTTGCATTCGTGACATGGCATATGGCAAACTTGTCTTCTGCATTGTTTGGAAACGTCATTATTGTGTTTTGTGCACTGACACACTGATGATTGAATGAATTTCCCCCACATTCCTGATGTTTTCGCTTGATCTCGTCGCGGAGGCGATTTTTTTATCACCTGGACATTGACAGTGTCTGTGATGACGAAGTCTCTATAGCGGTTTACTACATTATCAAATTCGAGAAGGCAACGTGGCTACAAGTGACATACCCCCACTCTGTCCGTTTCTCTAAGTTAGCACCATGTCTGTTTTTAAATTCCCGCACTAGCTTTGTCACATTGTAAGAAATGTCCTTATAAATTCCTACGGAAGGGTCAAAATTTAATCACCAACAACTTCTTACGCAAAAGTAGTCGCTAGCACGCTTTACTTTCAAAGTACTCCGCCAGTTTTAAGCAAATGTCATAGCACGAGTACAGTCTTTGAAATACTCCAAATGCGAATCAGCTATTCGCATATTATTTGTTTACAGACACTTTCTCCATTTTCACTTATTCAGCAATCTCTTTCCTTTCTAACGGTGCTTTCAGCTTTTCTTTCGTGTCTATCCTGCACACATTGCAGAACCTCCAACTCGTCCAACACGGTCTCCAATCGAACATCCATTTCAGAAGTTATCGCCGTCGACAGTGCACTTTGAATCTGTCTCAGATTCCATAATTTAGTTATAAAGTCACAGAACGTCTGGTGCCCATAACCTGAAGAGAATCTGTAGTGAAATTGATTACTACCGATGATTGATTAATATACACTTAATTTAAGGCCAAAACATGAGACAATAAATCTGACGCTTGTCGACGCAGACGCCATATATCCCCCCCACCCCGCTCCTATCTATGAGAAGTAGTAAGGTTCTTTTGTGTTGGTCTGTTTTGTTATGTCATTTTCAGGGACCTTCGAAGTTCAAACGTAAATCCTTCCCATGTTTTTGGGTACAATCGCAACAACATTCCTCATGAATATCGTCCTTTACGTTTCCCCCCGATTTTAAGTATGACTTATGTGAGTTCAGCCTCCGACCGGACAAACGGAAACTCCGATATTAATGACACTTTATGGAATGTTGAAGTTACTACGCCTTAAGTATGTTATGATGTTGGTTCAATGAAGAAAATATATTGTCTAATAAAAATCTTACTTTAGGGGATCGATTGTCATATGCCCTCGCTGCCCGGCACTCTCTGGCTGGCACAACGAGGCGCGTGTCGGTTCTCTGTCTCTTTCAAACTCGCAGTCGGTCGCATCGTATTGTTGAAAATGAACATGAAAAAGGACACAATACACCATTAATACAAGGATAGAAAGTCAACCTTCCATCAACGCGGAATAGCAAAAAATGCGTCCTCAAACGTCCCTAGTTTCAAAAAATAATTCATTTTTAAAAAATAAAATTCTCGTCATCACATTGACGTACATTTTAATTAATTGTATCCATGTGGTTTGACGTTACGTTCGGTTTTCTTCTCTCACCTAATGTGTTTGGTTTTGTTTTCGAGGGTTACTCCTCTTGACGGCGACTGGGAGTCCTCTTCAACCTGCTCGCTCTATGCTGGAGTACGGTGCATACAGGGGCAATGTGAGATTACTTGCTGAAAAGGGATCATTGGTTGCATCACTCTGTCGTCTCTCACCTAATGTTTGTTTCAGGGCAACTACACCTTCAATGACTGGGAGGTCGTCCTTCACCTCTCACGTCCTATGCTGAGTACGGTCCCCTACATGGGCTATGTGGCGTTACTGCTGACAAGGAGGTCTTTGGTTGCATCACTGTGCTGGGTGCGTTAAACCCAAACCAGGAAACTTGCGTGGGGTTAAAGAAAATCTTTAAGAGGAAGCAGGCTGGGATTTGATGTTTGGCGCGTTCTTTGGGACCTGCACAATATATATATATTCTTTCTACGACTTGGCATACTTGATATTGAAGGAGGAGAATAGGTTTCTACTCATTAAGGATTTTCAATATTTGTGTAAGGAGATAGGAAAACTTACTTTACGTGGTATAGTCAGAAGTCATTATTTTTTCTGGTTGCCACGTCAACAAAACCGAGTAAACAGTCATGTCTTAGAATGTTTTTGATAGAATAAATTGTAAAACATGTTGTTTTCGGCCTAGACTATAGTTATTATCTAAGACGCTGACTAATTGTACAACAATGTTACTAAATAACTATGGCAACAAACACTACTACTTGGAGTGGTAAGAGGAGAGAGGGAGGGGGCATGACTCATGAAGAGTTTTTAATGCGGGTCGTTGGGAGACGCGGGGAGAGTGATTGGAGATTGGCCCTTGTACGAGAAATGAGAAGGTGAGCAGAGCTTGAAAACACGAAAACCCGGGCCGATCCAAGCAGAACCGGCGAAGTGGCACCACAAGAGAACCGAATGTCCGAAACAGTTGTCACTTACAAGCTTGGTTGGAAATCTGGTAGCAGGAACATGAGTGATTGGTTGTCTATCAGTTATTATCTGTTCATAACTTGGGAGTCCAGGATCCGAGACTCACGATAGTCAGTCTTATTCAGATTCAGCAATCTTGAGTGTAATGTACACCGCATTTCTCTTCATGTTTGACAACACTCTGTAACAGTCAAAACTATGTCTAGTTTCTGGTAGTTAAGCCCTTTGGTTAACCTGACTAGCGGATTGTCTTACAATATATCATGGATCTGTCACGAAATGCGTAGTATTTGGTTGTTTTTGACCATTTTGACAGATCTTATTTTCTAGACAATTTAATTAAGTTTATTTTATTCTATAATCAAATCGATACGTGCACGGATATATGCCTTCATATTAGTTTTTTAAACAATTATGTAAATTACAAAAAAATTCGAACTAAAATTGATTTAGGAATTTTAATGAATAATAAAAATAAAAATTAGCATGCCTTGCCTCCTCTTCTAAGTCCAAAACTGTAGTTTTTGGAGCTATTAAACAATGTGATAATTTTTATTCCTTCTACTACTTTTATGATACTAATGCTTTCGTTTTGGCAACGCGTACACATATATAAACACTATTTAAATAAAATAAGTCTATAAGTAATCATCATCTCTGTAAATCTGGAAAGATTGTTAGTCTAATAGACTTGTTTTATTAAAATTAGTGTTAATATTATGTGTACGCGTTGCAAAACCGAATCTTTGTATAGTCATAATAAAATTATCACATTGTTTACTTTTTTTATTGATTTTTGCCTTAACAGTTTTTCACACAGAATGGGGCCTTTCGCAATTTAATATTATTATTATGTTTCTTCTGCACTTAAGAGTTTATTTACTTTGACATACTTTGTTTACGACACTTACACGGTTATCCTTGAATATTATCTTCAGATGTTGGACTTACTAAAAAATAACTGGATTATTAGACGAGTGAGCGCAAGGGCGGGGAAACAAGTCTTAATACGGTAATCGGCGGGCCTTGCCGGAGCATTTGTCCTGTATTTTAAATGTTAAATGTTTGTATGTTTAATGATGTCTGTCCGGTCCCATACGGCCGAACGGCCAAATTAGACAGAGCTGAAAATTAACAGACCCCGTGGACCAGGTACCTTAGAACTGCTTGCAATGAGCAAAACTCTTATTAAGATTTAAACCTACAAGAATTATAAAACAGAAATAATATGCTTACCATGTTATGAATTCTTTTAACGACATGGTTTTGCTTTGAAAAACACTTGCCTCCTATGCTATCGGTTGCAATTGAGGCAGTGAAAAATATTTGTAATGCAGTTTGCAGTGATCAAGGTGCAAACTAGCGGGAGCTCTAATAATATTTTGTAAGTATGGAAGATTTTAACTCCCCGTAACTGGAGGCGATGATCTGGTAGTCGTTTTGGGGACTTTCTTCTTACGCTGACCACCACCCCAACATGACGAGCCAAGACAACACGAGATGAATAACACCGTGATGACCATGACCTGATACCCCCCTTTCCCCCCCTACCTGTGAACTGGCTCTGACAGCATTGGTCTTTCTCTCCCACATCCCCTTCAGCTAGAGTGTGCATTAGATCTAACAGTTAGCCGTAATAGGGGGAGGAAGGGAATTGTTACGCGGGTACTCACACATGGCTCACTCACTCGTCCTACAATGACTTTGGCGTTTCCTAGTTTTAATACAGTAAGACTTATACTAGTAGGTACAACCAGGAGTGCTCGTTTTTTCTGAACAGTTCCATATCAAAAGGTGGATTTCCAAAAAAAGTTAACTTTTTTTTTTTTGAAAACACTTTCTTTTCACCCTACGTTTTGATGTATCTAAAATGATTAAACATGTGGCAATAAAATAAAAACATGTACATTTGGCAGTGTTTTTGCATATAAAAGATTTAAAAATCATAAAATTAAATTCTTTTAAAATAATTTGGGTGTAGTGTTAATCGAGCCCTTCATTCCGCTTCCGTTACATTTGAGCAATCTAAGATGATATTCTTCATGGAACATATTTAGTTTTAAAACATTCCTTTTCCTGTATTCTCTTAATCATCAATGTTATTCTAAACTAAGGCATAAGATTAGTATATTTTATTGTTTATCTTGTATTAAATATGTAGGTATTACTCTCTGTATATATTATTTATATGAATAATTTTCCTTTTAAATTTTAAACGATAGTTTAATTTAGGTATAGTAAGTTAGGCACTTACTTGACTGGGGCCTCATTGCCCTTTATGTCTATGGAGTTTAATTTTTCATGCTATGCGCAACTTGGAAATAAATATAAAAATCATAAGTAATAATGCATTGATAACAAAAGGAAACAAAACTGAGATCCTAAGAGCATTTTTAAAAGAACTCAATTTCTCAGTGACACATATTCTGAGCATCATTTATCGTTTTTAAATGCAAAAACAAAATATTTCTATCAGCCAATTTCTAGACTTGGCAACAACTTTGTGCTGGTCAGCTGGGGGGGGCATTTATAGTTTACTCAACCCTTTTTCCAAATTTCGAAATTCAAATGCGATGCAGTGCGCATTTTGAAATGATTTTAACCAAGGCGTTTTAAGTCAAGGTATTTATGCACACGCACAGTGACTGCGTGTTGTTTGTCTAGTAGGGCAAACAACTATGTAACAAAACAACAACAACACATCCTAGTGTTTCTTGCCAGTTCACATTTACTTCGCATCAAACTCTAATATAAAATTAGTATTTTTCATGACTTGGAGGATGCCATTTCTAAATGGTCCCTAGATACTTGATTTTACAACATATTAGTTTCAAATCATTGGGGTCCTTAAAGGGCACCTTCGTGACAACACCCTACTCCAATTAATTTTGTATATTTATATAAGATCTATCGCTTTCAGTTAAACTGATTGGCATGGAGTACAACTTAATAAAAGCGAAAGCGATTACATAAATGCAGACATCACAATGAACTACAGTTAAAGGGAAAAAACCCCCCCCCCATTTTAATGTAAATATTACAACAACAATATATTAATAACACAAAATTTTTTGGTAAAAAATTCAAAATGATACAAAATTAAAATTAATTATTGAACCAGAGAGAAAAGAAGAAAAAAAGAGGTAAAAAATAAAGAATAAAAAAATCCATGTGCTGATGGATTGTGCGACCGCGTCACTGCAAGATGGCTCAGGACGAGAAGAATCCGCCGTACCGAGAATCTGGAGGAAAATAACACATAGTGAGGCACACAGAACTCTGTGTGTCTAAGTTCATCAACAGATGTTTAAGTCCAACAATCGGTTGAAATAGAGTTATCTCTCAGCTGCATCCATTTTGTTTTTTGGGGTGTTTCCTTCAATTTAAACTATAGGATTGGAACTGGATGAACTGGCAGAAACTTCTATTTTAACTGATGTGTTGGACTTAAAAATCTGTTTTAAAATGGACTCAGACCCATAGAAATCTGTGTGCCTCATATTAGCAAGCAAGAGAAGACGATTTGGCTGGATGTTCGTAATCATTCCCAAGTTTTTGCTATTTTATTCTAATTATAATCATCCTTTTAGCATACAAAACACACAAACTTCAGTATGTGGAGAAAATTGATTATATGTATACATAATATGTACAGTACATTACACGGAATGTTTTGGACTAGAATCCGCTTTATGTTCCCCATCTTACCCTTATCCTCCACCTCAAGAAGTGCGCAAAAAGATCACTCAGTAACAACGTAGTCGCAGTAAAATAATATCGTGGCATTTGGCTAGTCACAACGTGCCTCGTGGCACGAAGTGCGCAAGAAGAATCAATCATTAACATGTAGTCCCGCAAGTTAATTATAATCGTGACATTTGGCTAGTCACAAAAGTTCTCGGTGGCACGAAGTGCGCAGAAGAATCACTCAGTAAACACGTATCGCAGTTAAATTTACGGTGACATTGGCTAGTCCACAAACGTTCTCGTGGCAAGAGGCTCAGAAGAATCACTCAGTAACACGTAGTCGCAGGTAATTATATCGGTGCATTTGGCTAGTCACAAATTCTCAGTGGCAAGAAGTGGCGCAGAAGACTCACTCAGTAACACGTAGTTGCCAGTAAATATATCGTGACATTGGCTAGTCACAAAAGTTCTCGTGGGCAAGAAGTGTCCGCAGAAGAACCACTCAGTACACGTAGTCGCATTAATTATATCGGTGACATTTGGCTATCACAACGTTTTCTCGGTGGCAAGAAGTGCGCGAAGAATCACTCAGTACACGTAGTCGCAGTTAAATTTATCGTGACAATTTTGGCTAGTCAAAAGTTCTCGGTGGCCAAGAAGTGCGCAGAAGATTCCTCAGGTAACACGTAGTCACAGTTACAATTATCTAGGTGGACCCATTTGGGCTACCCATCAACACAAAACTGTGCCCAGTTCCGTAATGACACTGTTGTTCGGGCGCTAGCAGTGCCGGGGGGCCAGGTATCTTGTTTTCTTTTTTGTTTGTTACCTGCCCAGTATTAATATATCCCTTTGTGCTTATATGGGCCAGCCTTTTGCCCGACCTTCAGTGTAACCATAGCATGAATGCCCAGCATTAGAAAGTCACTCAGCCCGGCGTCCTCGGGCGTCGCGTGCCAGCATCAATATATCATTCACTTTGAGGGGGTAGCCACTACGGCTTCGACGGGCGCCGCGCCAGCATTAAAAAAGGCACTCGCCAGAACCATGTTTGAAGAAACGCTGGCGCTTTCTAATACAATAAGTGGACGAATAAAAATTAATACTTTTGATTTAGGAGGCTACTAATTCATATTTTAGAACCATCTGGGATTACAAGTACAAGTTATAGACGGAATATACCGAGATAAATTTATTGCCACGAGTCGTATTCGAACACGATGATACCTTGCTCCACTGCCGCACGCCTCACCACTCGGACACCAATCACTATGAATATACGAGGCGCTATCTGGCCTTGTATAAGCGTCCTATCCCATGGGCGGGTTGTTCGAAACGTAAACATGCGATTACGACTCAAAGTAATAAGATGTTTTGTTCAATTATTATTTTATTTCTCTAACTAATATGGTTATGGTGGCAACTTTAAATTATCTATTATTAATTTCATAGAATGCTTCCACAAATACACTGGGAAAGTATTTCGCCTCTAAAGTATAAGAATCGCGCAGCCGTCAGACGGGGGGATCTTGCAATATGGCTTAAGTTGGGGGGTTCGCCCGCTGTTACTACGCGCTGGCGTAGGACATCACACAGTCTTTTAAAGCGAACAACGACCACAGTTTTTCTACTCTGACAACAATTATAATAATATATATGCACTGATATAAGCTTAAGAAGAAATTGGTTAAATTGGCGATTCTCCGTTATATATGGGTTTTGTGTGTCATGCAGATATATAGTTTTTCGTTGATTTTTGTGCTGCATTTTTGCACTCGTAACTTGCATTCTATGTTTTTTCCACTTAACATATAAAAGCTACACGTGAGTGGGTAAACGGCAAAACAATGTGGTAGTCATAATACTTAATACCCTGGCCCCCAAACACACAGAAGACATTACTTGCCAATATCACCATCAAAATCTCGTATCATTGTTTCATTTGTGGCCTACTGAACGATTTGTAATACATAATTGATTATATACATTGAATTCCATATATCTATTCTAGCACTGACCTGCAGTTACGTGTATATCTTACCCACAAATTGGGGTCTTTTACATACGTGGGTTATATTGACGAAGACTAGAAATAAGAGAAAGTGGAACTAGACTAAGTATAGTAAAAGTAAACATAGTGTTGTGTAAATAATTATAATAATATATGCCTAATGTCATGCAATGGTCATGGTTGTAATTACAATAATAATAATAATAATATGGTAACTGACAGTACATAATTATGTGGTATGAAATTTAAATGTTAAGCCACACATGCTTTGAATAGAAGATATTGCATATGAAATCATAAAATGGTTTAGGTAGACACATGTCTTAATAGTTTTTTGGATAATATTTTAAAAATTACGGTATGGCTAAACTTAAATTTTCTAACGGCATTGATCCATCACCCATACTTGAACAATTGTTTGATATTTACTTATGGGTTTGATTGCTTATTTCTAACGAAATGTTTACATAGTTGATATCCTTTTGAATCCCAACATATCTCTAAATTAAAAACATGTGGAGAGTGGTAGGGCTTGGTTCCTAAGTACACTACATACATGCATGGTCGTAAATTATATTCAGTTTTAAATATATCATGGGTCACAATGGCGATATTATTACGCAAAGGTCCCCAAAAATAAGGACTTGAATTCTTCATGGATCCCCGGGGCCTGTGTATATGTTGTACTTTTATACCAGGGGACGTAAAGGTTTGACGTAAAATACCCATGAACAATATCGCCATTGAAAATCATTTTTAAATGAACAGGATAAACGTTAAATAAATAAATAAAATAAATACATAAATACTATTATTATGAGGATGACATGTCGTCAATTTCGTCAATAAAATCAAATGATGAAACCCAATCCTCAACATTTTGTCACTTCATTGACTTGCAAAAATTAAACGTTTTCAAGATCAATAGATATATTGAGACGTCATTTTTTACACTATTACGTAATATTGATTATAGCAAACATCAATATGTGGACTGTTGCATGTATTTATATCGCCAACAGTCCAAAACCCAAAGCAATCGTAATACAAATCTGTGGGGAAAAAGCATACGCGCGGTAGAAGTTACCCCAAACCTCCAGTTTTAGCGCTTCTCCGCCAGAGCGCATATCTGCAACTTTAGAGGCGAATATCAGATTTAAAAAAAATACAATATTGTAATTATAACGTAGGGGCCCATACAATCACCTTGTTTGTTTTAATATTATATTTTTTAAAATTTGTGAAGATACGACACTTAGCAGATTTTTTTTATCTAAATGGCTATGTCTACATGAAAATGAACAAGAGAAACCAAATAAAAAAAGGTCTATACTTGGATTACACAAAAAAAGAAGCATTATCTATAAGTAATTTCGTGTATTAGTCAGACTATTATACTTGATGTGAAACCAAAATAAATAATGTGCAGGCCTGGATCTGAAAGCGAAATAATTATTTTAATCACTTTTTTAATTATACATAATGTGGGGCATACACAATGGAAGTGCCACAAAAGACTTGTATTAGTATAATATACCTTTTGTGAATGTGCCTAATTATTGCACATAATAATAATAATTCAATAATTTTTTTTAATATATTATGTTTTTGTTTTTTTTTTACTATTAAGATAATTAAATCAAATTGGATGAGCGGAGCGAAGACTTCAATTTTCTCGACCCCCCAAAATATAAGCTCGGGTGTTTTTTGTATTTTTTGGTTTTTTGTCTGTTTGTTAACTCTCTACCAGGAAAACGGCAAATCCGATTTTGATTGAAATTGTAGGGGACCTTCGAAATCTCTGAACTTGGCGGTGTATTGTTTTTTGGTACAATCGAAAAAATATTTCTCATGAATATCGTACTTTTACGATTTTTTTCGATTTTTAGTGCGATATTTTCGTGCCATTTGGGCCGATTCTGACCAAACGGGTGGGGCTACAACGTTCATATTTCACATGCAAAATTAAAGGGTAATGGTGTTGTATGCTTTTTGAAAGAAAAGTTGAAAAGAATAGCCAGAATCCATAGAAATAAAGTTATAATTTGAATGTTTTTAGGTTTATAATGACAATTTACAAGTAACAATAGAAACTTGACAACAATCACCAACAACGCGTTCAAAAGGCACTTGATAAGTAAATAGATACCACGCAAACTAAAACTTACAAAAAAGCTAATCCATCAAAGCGACGGGACTGTAGCGTTTTGCTAGTTAATTTAAATATGACTTCCAAGTTTCTTTCTTTGCTGCAGGGTAATTTAATAGACATAGGAAAATATTTTTTTAAAATTATATGTAGCTGTTATATGATAATATTATTTTAATAAACAAATGATTTGTAGAATAGTTATAAAAAGTGTTCTAGAGGTTCAACTAGCCAATCATTTATTCCAATATTGAAAATTTTTCTAAAAAATAATTATTCGATTGCGCACAAATTTTACACGAATATATTAATTCATAAATTAAGGTTCTGTGAAAAAATCATTACAATAGGATAAAGCATGTGGGAAAGAAAAGAATTTTTTTAAAAAAAAAAATAACGAAAAATTTTTTCGTTTATCATAAAAATTTTTTTTCGATTGCGCTCAAATTTTTTCAACGAATACCTAAATTCAAAAAATTGAGGTTCTGTGAAAAATCTTTAAAAATCGGACAAAGCATGAAAGTGTTTAAGCTGAAAATTAAAAAAAAATCAAAAAAATCGAAAAATTGCGATTTTTATGAAAAATATTTCCGTTTTGCGCTAAAAAAACTGGCAGTTTCTAATTTAGAGTTTTCAAAGGGTCTCCATAAAATTTCATCGCAACGGAGTATCGGTTAAGCCGGAATCGGTTAACGACCCGCAAAATACAAAAAAAAAAAAAAAACATTCCGGTTTTTTCTCCAGTGTAGTGAAATGGAATCTTCCTTCGCTCGCTACGCTCACCCAAGAATACGTTCTTTAAAAATTAGGCCCTCGTTTAACCGTAAACGGGTCATTCAAATTTATGATAACAAATTAAAATTACACTGTATTAATTTTTAAAATTAGTTTATTTTTTTTGTAGGGCCTATACACATTACAAAACCCCAACCTTACAAAACCAACGTATCAAACGTGCCTTACCTAACGTGACTAACCTAACCAAACCCAACCCCAAACTTATTTTCTTCTAAAACATTAAAAAAAATAAAATAACAAACTTTTTTTGATAATTCGCAACAAACACCAAGTTTACATCACAGTGGGTAAACTCAGGCGTCCCAAACATTCTGATTTTTTTTAATGTGCCAAAGATGATAAAAATCAAAAACTTTATACAAAAGTTTTTTTTTGGATGAGGAAGCAAGACTTCAATATATGACCCCCAAAAAAAATTAGCCATATTTTTTTTTGTCTCTTTGTTCGCGCCCTATACCGGCAAATGGCAGCGATCTTGAAGAAAAATTGGGGGGAAAACCTTAAAAATCTCTGACTTAGACCTGCCACGTTTTTGGGTACATGAAGAAATTATTCTCATAAATATCGTATTTTACGATTTTTTCCGTTTTTTTTATGCGATATTTTCGTGTATTTGGGCCGATTCTGCCCAAAAACAGGTGGGGCTACAACTTTCATTTTCACTGGAATTAAAAGGTTTAATGGTGTACATTGTCTTTTAAAAGAAAAGTTAAAAATTAGCCGAATCTTACAACGGAAAACGCAAAACCCCGTCCGTTGTTGAGCGAGCCCGGGTACGTGCAACCAAACCGAGTACGACATTCCAAAAAGTTCAACCAAACCATAGGCATACCTTAAAAATACTTGAAGAAAAAACTTTCAATGTTGAATCTTCACTCCTCCTTGATTTTTAACATCTTTTTTCAAATTATTTTCCCAATAATTCTTTAAGGTCTTGACCGTTTTAGCTAAATTTTTTGTAAAAAAAGGAGAGAATGCTGTACTTTTTTGCCCCTGCAAAATTTCATAACGATCGGAACTTTTTTTTTTTTTTTTTAAAAAAATTTTTATAACCAAGATGGGATTTTGTTAAAAAACTATACAGCAACCCGCTAGGTGGTTTGTACATGTTGCAAATTTCGGGTCGATCAGAAAAAGGGTGCGACCTGTACCGAAGCAGAAACAGAAAAAAAAAAAAAAAAAAAAGCCTTTTGAGCCATAAGGTAAAGGGGAATGCAGTTTGCACTCGCAAACGCCTCGCCAATAAAGGTTTTAAATTGGGTTTTTTTGGGTATCTAATAAAAAATAACATAGAAACTTGACAACAACAATGCGTTCAAAAGCACTTGCAAAAGAAAAGAGCCACGCAAATAAAAACTTACAAAAAGCTCACCCATCTACGCGGGCTTTAAAAGGTTCGCAAAGCGGCCCAGAAACATACATGACTAGGCCCCTCTTTTCTTGGCTTGGGAAATTTTTGAACTTTGATTTGGAGCCGTGGCACAAAATTATACATTCTAAAGGTTGTTCCAAATTACCTTTTTTTGATTCTGGCGCTGTCCCGGGAGGAATCGTGTCCCTTGAGTATCGGTGTTTCCTATTTAAAATTGGCCGTTGTCTAGTTGGTCTTGTTCGCTTGTCGATGGTGGGGCGCCTACGGGGTTTCGCTTAGTCGGTTATAAATTAATGTACTTGTCGGGGTGGACTCTAAGCACGATTTTCTTATTTGTTTTTTTCATTAAAAAAAATTCGGGAAAAGACATCATTGTTTTTTTTTTTTTGTCCCAAACGTAAAAACCTGTTTTGCATTTATGTCCATGTACTCAGTGTTTAATGGATAACGACGAAACTTAAATTTACTGACCCCCCCCCAAAAATTAGTTTGGGTTTTTTTTTTCTCTTTTTTTTTCTTTTTTGTTCGCGCTCTCCCGGGGGGGGGCAAACGGCATTTTATGCGATCTTGAGAAAATTAAAGGGGCCCTTCGAAATCTCTGAACTTAAACTTTCCATTTTTTTTGGGGTGCAATCGAAGAAATTTTTCTTTGATTATCGTACTTATAAGATTTTTCCGATTTTTTAATGAGATATTTTCGTGATATTTGGCCCCGCCCGGGAAACGGTACCCATCCTCATACAACTTTATGGAATGTTTGAAATCACTAAATTGTATATGTTACGTTTTGAGGACTTTTGGGGAAAATTTTCTTTAAAATCGTACTTTTAACGTTTTTTGTTACCAAATTTTAATCGAATTTTCGTCCATATGGGCTGATTCTGACCAACGCGTGGGCTACCGTTCTTTTTTTACATTGGCATTTAGAAGTGTGCCCTTTTAAAAAAAAAAAACTTTTTTGTTGGCCCAAAAATTTATAGAAATGAGGTTTTTATAACTTTATCGGGGTATAAAAACAATAAACAAGTAATATGGAACCTTGACAACAAAACCTCAAAGATACAAAAAACATGTCTTTGGGCCTCGAGATATTTTACATTCTATTTTTAATTGGTATTCCCCTAGCAATTAAAACTACTTTTAAAAAAAATTCCCAATTTAAAACCAAAAAAAGTTGGTAAAGGAACCCTTTAAAAAATAAAGAGATCCCATTATACTAAAAAGAGTAAACATTGGAAATTTTTTTTAAACAAAGCTCATCCTCAACGCGACTGGAAAAAACGTTCGCGAAGCGGCCTATTTTTATTTACGTCATTCGTGTGAATTTACGTGAACAAAATAAGTTAATATTGCCATATTATAGTAAATTCCCCCTAAAAACTGGGGTTGGCAAAAACCCAAAACAGCACTAAATCCCCCTAGAGTTAGCCTATCGTATACTTTGGGGGGACCATTTGAATTTACGGCCTTGATTATTTGCAAAACCCCTTTCTTGCTTTTGGGGTCAAAGACGTCAATTCCAAGTTTTTCGTCACTGGAATGCATTTTTTCCCAGGCCCAGGCCCACACTCCAAACCCTTACGAATAACCTTCATCGCGATCAAATATGTGTTCAATTTAAACTTATCTGCTTCTCGCACAAAAAACCGGCCGGTTCTCCCATTTGTTTTTCAATAAGAAGCTGGCGACACAACGACGGCAGTCAGTGTTTTTTTGTTGAAATTTTTCAACCACATTCCCCCCCCAGCCTCGACATAAAGCGCACTCCCCCCTACAGTAAAAAATATTATTTGATTTTTAACTAAATGTGACGATTATTATTATTCTACTTCCCAAACTACCCGAATCTATTTGTTCTACTATTTCTTCACCTTATATTTTAACTTTTCATTTTTAACCGCCAAAGTTGAAAATTATCAAAACTTTCCTTTGCGTAGTGGTTCCCGTACTGATGCCGTCATTTGACAATTTTCTTCTTGCCCCCCCCCCCCCCCCCCCCGGCCGACCATTTATTTAGATAGTTTTTGTTTTGGGGAGCGTAGCGACGAAACGAGTGAAACGAAGACTTTTAAATTTCCCCTGACCCCCAAAAAAATTTTGGTCGGGTTTTTTTTTTTTTTTTTTGTTTGTTTTTTTTTTGTTTTTTTTTTTTTTTGTTGTTTGTTTTTGGGGGTTTTTGTTTTTTTTTTTGGGGGTTTTTTTTTTGGTTTTTAAAAAAATTTTTTGTTGTTTTTGTTTTTTGTTTTTTGGGGTTTTTTTTTTTTTTTTTTTTTTTTTTTTTTTTGTTTTTCTGCCTGTGGGAATTCTACCAAAAGGGGGGCTACCGTCATATTTACAGGACTTAAGGTTAGGGGGATGTTTTTTTGGGAAAAAAGAAAATTCCAGAATATGAAATAAAGTTTTTTGTTTTTTTACGGTTATAATTCAATTCGAACAAAGCTTACAACTCCCTAAATCTGGGAAAAAAAAAGCCTTGAAAAGTAAAAATTTCCAAAACTAAAAATTTTAAAAGCTTTTATAAGGGGGTTTTTTTTTTTTCCCATTTTTAGTTGAAAGTTTGCTTTCTTTTCCAACGTTAAACGTTCCAAAATTTTTAAAAAATTAGGTTGGGGTGATTGGGTTTTTTTGAGAAAAGGGGGGGGCCCAGCCTGAAATTTTAAAAAAGTTTTTCTAATTAATTAAAATAATAAATTTTTAAAGGGAACAACACAGCGTATATACCTAAAATTTGTTTTTGGTTTACGCGGGGCTAATTTTTAATCTTAGACCCATCTTGCCAACCCCCTTACCATTGGGTTTTTTTCTTTTTTACGTTGGGGTAATAAATTTTTTAGACATACACGCCCATTTTTTTAAAAGTAAGTGTGTTTTAACAAACCCCCCCTAAAAGAGTGGTGGACGCGGGTCCCGCCCCCAAATTTTACCACCCTAAAACAATTTATTCTTTTCTAAAAAAGAGGTGGGGTAGGGGTTTTTTTTCAAAATATTTTTACGACTGGAAACCTAGCCCCCTTCAGATTGGGATTTTTCCGGGCCCCTTGCACCACGTGAAAACGGGTGTTTTTTAAAAAGGTACCCGGGGGAAAACTCTTTTAATGTTTTTTATTTAACATTAGAACGAACCCAATAATTTTATTTTTTTTAAACCCCATTACTGATTGGTGTAGAAACACCAAGAAATTTATAATTTTTTTAAAATTTATTTATTTTTCTAACGTCAGGCAGTTGGCCCCATTTGTTTTAAAATTAAAAGTGTGTTGACAAATAAAATATAATTAAATATTCGGGGTAAATTTGTTTAAAATTTACTTAAAATAAGACCCTTTGACAAAATTTTTAATATTTTAAATTTATTAAACCTAAATTGCTGAAAAGAATTTTTTTTTAAAAATCAAAACTGGAAGATAAAAAAAAAAGATAAAACCAAAGCTAAATTTGGTTCAACATCAAGAATTGGATTGTCTATTCTCCGGATAGAATTGGGAAGAAATTACATTGGGTGATTTGTCTAGTTCCCTTCGGAAAAGTTCTAGCTGGAAAGCACCAGGGCCAGACAAATTATCCAACTTTTGGCTAAAACACTGACATCCACTCATACTATTCTAGTAACTTTGCTTAATAATGCTTTAGTTCATCCTGAAGACGCACCAGTATGGTTGACCACAGGGGTTACGTATTTGTTACCGAAGTCTGCACAAACTGAACAACCAAAAATTATAGACCTATCACATGTTTACCTACAATGTATAAAATCTTAACGTCATTATAACTGAACGAATGCAATTTATTTTTAGCTACAAATATGTAATGCCATTAGAGCAAAAAGGTTGTTGTAGAAATACGTATGGCTGTAAGGATCATCTTCTTTGAGTAAAGCTATAATGGAAAATTGTAAACAGAGGCAGAAGAATCTTAGCGTAGGTTGGATTGATTACAAAAAGCATTTGATAGTGTGCCACATAGTTGGATATTTAAAAGTATTGGAAATGTATAAGGTCAGCCCAATTGTTGTCAACTTCTGCAAAATTATGATGCTACATTGGAATACAAGTAATGAAAATAAGAACGGAGACCGAAGAAATCGTATCAAGTAATGTTCACTACACGAGGAATATTTCAGGTGATTCGTTATCGCCACTTCTATTCTGCATGAGCTTGTTTCCTTTGACAAAGTGCCTCAATGACGCGGGTTTTGTGGGTATGTATTATTGCCAAATGAAGATAAAGTCTCGCATCTTCTGTACATGGACTTTAAAATTATTTGCAAAAAATGACGAAGAACTTAGTATCTTACTAAATATCGTCAAAACTTTCAGTGACGACATTTGAATGGAATTTGGAATCGGAAAGTGCAAGAAACGACATTCAAAAGAGGGAAGATTGTCTCAAGTGAAAACATCCACTTGACGAGCATATCACTATTGAGGACATTGGTCAAGAATCAACTTATAAATATCTTGGAGTAGAAGAAGGTAACGGTGTTCACGCAATACATTAATGAAAGATAATTGAGCAAGAATACAAACGACGCCCTAAGATTAATACTTGAAAGTGAATTGAACGGACGAAAATAAAACTATTGCAATTGGTCAATTTGCTGGGGCCAGTATTATCTTATAGCTTTGGGATATTAGATTGGAGCATTGAAGAACTTAAGAGATTAGATCGAAAAACAAGAAACTGTTAACAATAAACGGAATGCACCATCCCACGAGCGGACGTAGAAAGACTGTATATCGCAAGGAAGAATGGAGGTCGTGGAATAACTCAACTAGAGGGTCATACAAAACGCAATGATTGGTTTAAGTTTATACATAGAAGGTAAAGGAGATGACAAATTTATTAGAATGGTTCAAGAACATGAGTCTAGCAAGCTTATGAGAAAAATCTATCATTAAATTAAGCAACAAGTTTCAATCAGTATGGAATTAACCGATATTAATCAGATCAATGGGTCCATCACTAACAAGGTCAAGGTTATCAAGAAAAAACATTAAGAATATTATCCAGGAAGATCTAATAAGTTGCTGGAAGTCTAAACCTTTGCATGACAATATATTACACGCATGATGCAACCACATATTGACCAAGATCAAACCAATAAGTGGCTGGGCAGAAGTAATCTCAAGGGTGAAACTGAAAGTCTTATTGTAGCTGCACAAGATCAAGCCTTAAGAACAAAAAGTTACGAAAAAAGAATTCTCAAACTCGAAGTAGATGACAAGTGTCGTTTGTGTAAGCTTTATGAAGAAAGCGTGGAGCACATTATTTCTGGATGCCCGGTCTTTAGCAAAAACGGAATACATTGATCGACATGATAAGGTTGGGGCATATTTGCATTGGAACATTTGTAGAAGTTATAACATCAAAACTTCTGACAAATGGTACATGCATAAACCAGAGCAAGTAGTTGACAATGGTAATGTGACCATATTGTGGAATGAGGGAAATAATCACTGATCGAAAGGTTCTTCACAACAAACCAGACATTGTTGTTAAAAAAAAAAGAGACTCAAAAATGTTTGATCATCGATGTAGCTATTTCCATCAGACCGCAACATAGTATTAAAGGAAGCAGAGAAACGCACAAGATATCGAGACCTTCAAATAGAAATTCAACGAATGTGGAATGTCAGTTGTAAGGTTGTTCCCATTATAATTGGAGCTTGTGGGACAATTGGAAGAAGTTTTGAAGAGAATCTCCAACATATCTCTGGCAATCACTGGACTCCAGAGCTTCAAAAGGCAGCATTATTAGGAACCGCCCATATACTACGCAAAATTTTAGTATGAAGACATTGTTTCAGTTATTTCTTGTATGTATTGTATTTTTTAATGTCATGTATATTTAATTTTTTTGTAATAGGGGTTTCACCTAAGAGGTGTGGGTTCATCTCTGGTGAAAGCTCTTAAATACCCATTATGTAATGTTCATATTGGTGAATAAAAGAAATAATAATAATAATAAAAAATAATAACAATAAAAAAATAAATAATAATAATAATAATAATAATAATAATAATAATAATAATAAATAATAATAATAATTCAATTCAATTCAATTCAATTTATTTGATTAAACACACACAAAACATTTGACAATATCAAACAAGCAAGTTGCCTTCTGAGCAGACTGCTCGTGTGAAGGACTGCTTCACATATAACATTTTAATTGTGCCAGCCGCCACGGTAAATATTAATGAACTATACATCCTTAAAACCTTAACAAAATAATTAACCAATTAACTAAATAGATAAAATTAAAAATACTATGTATAATTAAAAATTCATGATAATAAGTTTTAAATGTAAACCCAAATTCATAATACATTTCAGTAAAACAACGAACAAGTAGGCCTACATAGATAATCTTAATATAAAGGTAAAAGCAATTTTAAAATGGAAAATAACTCACCTCTCTTTTACTGCATTAATAATAATAATAATAATAATAATAATAATAATAATAATAATAATAATAATAATAATAATAATAATGATAATAATAATAATTGGATGAGCGTAGCGAGCGTAGCGCGTGGAGCGAAGACTTCATTTCACTGCCCCCCAAAATATTTAGCTCTGGTTTTTTTTTTTTTTTTTTTTTGTTTTTCCGTCTGTTTGTTCGCTCGATTCCGGGCAAACGGCATATGCGATCTTGATGAAAATTGTAAGGGACCTTCGTTTCTCTGAACTTAGAGGTGTATTGTTTTTTGGGTACAATCGAAAAAATATTTCTCATGAATATCGTACTTTTACGATTTTTTTCGATTTTTTAGTGCGATATTTTCGTGACATTTGGTCCGATTCTGACCAAACGGGTGGGCTACAACGTTCATATTTCACATGTACATTAAGGTTATGGTAATGTAGTACCTTTTGAAAGAAAAAGTTGAAAAAGTTAGCCAGAATTCATAGAAATAAAGGTTTTTAATATAAGTTTTTCAATTTTTAGAGTCGATATTTTCGTCCCATTCGGGGCCCATTCTGACCAAACGGGTGGGGCTAAAACGTTCAGATTTCACATGGACATTAAGGTTATGGTAATGTAGTACCTTTTGAAAGAAAAAGTTGAGAAAGTTAGCCAGATCCACAAAATAAAGGTTTTAATATGAGTTTTATTGAGGTTTATAATACCAACTAACACGTAACAATAGAAACTCTGTTCAACAATCACCTACAATGCATTCAAAAAGCACTTGCAAAGGAAAAGTGCAAAAAAACGCAAAAAACGCAAACAAAAAATTACAAAACGCTCATCCATCAACGCGGCGGGACTTTAGCGTTTTCCTAGTAAATAATAATAAATAATAATAATAATAATAAAAATAATAATAATAATAAAAAATAATTTCTTGCTTGATGCTTTCACAGCCCGAAATATTAGAGAAATCAAATATTTTACGAGTCATTTCGCTGTGATAACCATAACCTGTCGACAAGAAGTTCTTGATGAGTCTACATTATCGCTTTTATCTAAAGGATTAAATTTTGCTATAACTCCGCAATATATTCCAGTAGAAGAAATCATTAGTGGTGTGGAGGCGGCTATAGTTAACATCCCAGATGAACAAGCAGAAGAGATTCGACAAGAAACAGTTCGAATCCTGAAGTCATCAAAACCTCCTGCGGATAATCTTACTCGTAGTGAACACGTGGCACTCAAAAAACTTCGGGCTAATGACAACATACGTGTTATGAGAGCGGATAAAGGTAATGCAGTTGTGGTCATGGATTTACTAGATTATAAACAGAAAATGAATTGTGTGTTGCAGGAGAGTGTGTATGAGAAACTTACACGTAGCCCTCTGAGCAGAATAACTCTATTGACAACTAGACTTATTAAAAGTTCTCCCTTGGATCCGGTCATTAAGAAGATGATTACTCAACATGATCCAAAAATTCCGCGTATTTATGGACTTCCTAAAATACATAAACAGAATATTCCTTTGAGACCAATTGTGAATGCAATGGGATCTCCAACCCATGAGTTAGCTCGATTCTTGTCTAAACAAATTCAACCGCTGGTGCCTGAGATGAAATCATATGTAAAAGATTTAGCACATTTCGTAGAACTTCTTAAAACCTTGGCGTTAGACGAACAAGATCTTTTGGTGAGTTTTGATGTGGTTTCACTTTTCACTAATGTCCCAGTTCCAGATGCAATGGAAGTTTTAAGAGAAAAATTACCTCTTAGCAATCACATTACTGAGCTGATCGAGCATTGCTTCTCGGTTACATTTTTTGCTTTTGATGGTGATTTGTACCAACAAACATCGGGCATGCCAATGGGTAGCCCCTTATCACCAGCAGTAGCGAATCTGTTCTTAGATGATTTTGAAACAAAGGCATTGAGTGCAGCAACTCTCAAACCAAGAGTGTGGTTGAGATATGTGGACGATATATTCGCAGTGTGGTCTCATGGCAGAGAAGCTTTAGAGGATTTTTTAATTGATCTAAATGGCTTACATCCAAGTATACAGTTTACTATTGAAATTGAAAAGGAAGGTCGATTGGCATTTTTGGACGTTCTTGTGACTCGTGGTGATCCTGTGGGTCACTCAGTTTACCGTAAACCAACTCATACAAATTTGTACATTCATGAGACGTCGCATCATCATCCTCCACAGAAGCACTCAGTATTAAATACTCTAGTTACCAGAGCCAAACGTTTATCAGACAGTACCAGTCTGGAATCGGAAAAATGCGTTCTGAAACAAGCGTTACTAAACAATCGCTATAATAACACAATGATTATGCGAGCATTTAATAGAAAACCAAAACTACAGGATGTAGGCCTACAGTTTGAAGATAGAACAGAGAAAAAGAAGAAAGCCATATTACCTTACGTAAAGTTCACAACTGATAGAATTGGTAGACTCCTCCAGAAACAACAAATTCAAACAATATTCAAACCGTGGAAGAAATTCAAAATTGTATGTTGCCAGTTAAAGATAAAATTCCTTTTCAATCTAGTGGTGTTTATGAAATCCCTTGTAAATGTGGTTCGGTCTACATTGGACAAACCTGTCGTACAATTAGGACTAGAATTAAAGAACATAGAGCGCACTGCAACCACTACAGAGAGGACCTTTCGGCAGTAGCAAAACACGTGGTGGAAAATGCTAATGATCCCACGCACAAAATCCTTTTTGAAGATACCAAAATTCTATGTACAGAAGAAAACCTTTTTCCTCGACTGATAAGAGAATCGATTGAAATTGCCAAGCACCCTAATAATTTTAATGGGGATATTGGTGGTTTTAAATTAAGCAAAACATGGAGTCCGATGATAGGGAAACTACTCTCAAGACGACACAACAACAACAACAACAACAACAACAACCACCACCACCACCACTGCCACAACAACAACAGCAGCAGCAGCAGCAGCAGCAGCAACAGCATCAAGGAAGTCAAGATGTTTCTAGTTCTTTGGACAATGACAATCAGAGCCAAAGAAGAAGCAAAAGAATTCAACAAAAACAATCTCAAATGTAAAGTTTTTCAGTGTTGCCTCAGATGATGATACGCACAGACGTATCGAAACGTCAGGTAATTTAATAAAAAACGAACACAGCGAAATGACTCGTAAAATATTTGATTTCTCTAATAATAATAATAATAATAATAATAATAATAATAATAATTTTTTTTTATTTTTTTTTATTAGCAATAAAGTTTTCTTTACAGTATAAATAATAACAATTTTATTCGATTGCCCACAAAGCTTTGATAAGCTTGTCTGTGGGTTATATTCTTATGACAATAATTATTACATACTAAAATTACATGCTAGATACGGTAAGCAGATTCCATGGCAAATTCCTAGCTAATGTTTAACAATACAAATTATAAAGACTTATTAAACAATTCAAATTTGAATAACAATACACAAAAATAAAATGAACAGTTACTCATACAAAAAGAGCTCTGGAAAAAAAGGAAAAGGAAAATAATTCAACAAATTCTACATTAATTGGACAAAAGAAACTCTTTAACTCTTTTCTGACTCGACTCAACCTATCCAATTCTTTTAATTCCGGCGGCAAGAGATTAAAACTCTGCGGCACACTAACCTGCAGAGATCGCTCACCATATTTGTTTGCTGTCAAAGGAACTCTGTAGTCATTTGCGGCTTGCGCTCTTGTATATATGGTATGGTCAATTTTAATTTTGTGTTCATCATTATAATAACAATAATAATAAAACTTAATAATAATAATAATAATAATAATAATAATAATAATAATAATAATAATAATAATAATAATAATAATAATAATAATAATGAATTGGCCTATAGGGTTTTTTTAAGCATAAGCCCGCTTTGAGGACATTATTATTAATGATAGCAGTTGTAATTAAAGTATGCCCCGACTGGGGATCGAACCCAGAACCTCTGGCTTAACGCGCCATAAAGCTCTCCCAATTGAGCTACCATTGCCTATAATTGTCAATGCAGTACATTCTAACAATGTAATCATAATCCACTATGCTTAAAGAAAAATGTCTCAATTAGTATTATAAACATTGAATCCGAATATCAAAGTTACAATCGTCCAGCAATAACCAATTTCGGTTAATGAACTAAAGTACTCGATATTAACATGAACATGGGATCGAACCGAGCCCATGGACATGCCCAGTATTGTTGAAAATGAACGGAAAAAGGACACAAAATAAAACCATATTAAAGGACAGAAAAAGTCACCATCTATCAACGCGGCTGGAAAATGCTTTCTCCAAACGTCCTCGTTTCAATAATTTTCTTTAAATTTAAAAAAATAAAATACGAACATTTGAACCAATTGTTATACATGTGGTCTGGCGTTTTTTCGGTCTGTCTACTCTCACATAATGTTTTTTGTTTTTGTCCAGGGTAACTACTCTCACGAGGGCTGGGAGGTCCTCATCAAGCTGCCCGCTCCAATGCTGGAGTATGGCTCCTACAAGGGCATTTTGGAGTACTTGCTGACAATGAGGTCTTTGGTTGCTCACTGTGCTAGCTGCCTTTTAACCCAAACAGGGATACTTGCGTACGGTTAAAAAAAAAGTTTTTAACCTGAAGCAGGCGTTAATTGTTGTTTTGCGCGTTCCTTGACCTGCATATATAAATTTTTACTTCGTTATACAACTTGGCGTATTTGATAATGGAGGACTTTGTACGCTCCTATCAAGATTTTCAATATTTATCAAATCAGGAAATGTGTAGTTATTTGGGTGTTTTTGACCATTTTGCCAGTACCTAATTTCTGGAAAATTGAGTATATATTTTTTTCTTTTTTACAAAATGAAAATGGAGAAAAGCTTTGATAGATCCCTTTCCCTAATAAGTTTTTACACAATTATGTAAAATTAAAAAATAGAATGCGACTTAAATGGATGAGAATTTTTGAATGAGTAAATATAGCAATAATAAACATGTCTGTCCCTCTACAGTCCAAAAAATGTAGTTTGAGCTGCAATTTTAAAGTTAAGCGCTCTCTGTGAATCTGGAAAGATTGTTTTTTTAATAGACATTTAAAAAAAATAGCGTTAATTTTATGTTTGCACGTTGCAAAATCAAAATCATTAGTATGAAAAAAATAATCACATTCTTAATTAATTGCGATTGATTTTCCTTGATTAGTTTTCATAAAGAATGGTGACTTATTCACTTATTATATTATTAGACGATGAGCGCAGCGAACGTAGTCTACAACGCTACTCGATCTGGCCTTTGGGTTTCGTGATTATTTTCTGTATGTTAAAATGTCTGTCTGTTCAATCCCATACGGCCAAATGGCAAAATAGATTGAGCCGAAATTTTAACAGACATCCGTGACCAGGTAACTGAGAACTGCTAATAAAATGAGCACAATCCGTTGCGATTTAAACCTGAAAGAAATAAAAACCTGAAAATACGTTGAAATGTATAGGAATTATTTTAACGACAATGATTTTCATTTTGAAATAAAATTTTTTGTTTGTTATTTAATATTTACCTGGCTGTGAAATGCCGTGTCCCCAAAGGGTTAATCGAATGTTGGAAAGTCAAGGTACCCCAAATTCCGCTCGTAGATTGAGCAAACCTTGCAATATTTTCCACGTTTTTCGTACTGGCTATGTTTTCCATAGTAAATTTTCACAGATGATGGAATCAGAAATTACAAAATCTTTCCCGACCATTGAACCCCGTCTCCCACATTTCGGCTATAAGGGCGCTTTAGCCAACTCGACTAGGGAACGCCAAAGTCGTTGTAAGACGAGTGAGAGAGTCATGTGTTGAGTACGCGGGAACATTGCATTTAAGTTTGGTTATAATATTCGTATAAATAATAGGGGATTTAAGTTTAGGTCATAGTTTAGGCCATAATGCTCCACTGTAGCCTATGAAATGCAAGGGAGGCCTAAGGTAGGGGGAAGAAAAGGAATGTTACCGGGGACTCAACACATATGGCTCACTCACTCGGCTAACAACGACTTTAGCGTTTCCCTAGTTATTAATTATTATGAACTTCTTTCCCCTTAAGAGTTTTTTTTACTTTTGAAATGATTGTTTACACACTTAAACGGTTAAACCTGGAATATAATCTTGAGATGTGGACTTACTCTAAAAATAAACTGGATTATAACTGGATTATTGGATACTTTAAATAGAATATAGGTTGACAGTAGGTACAACCAAAAGATGTTTTTTTTTTGTAAAAAAGTCCATATGAAAAGCGGATTTTCACAAATAGTGGACTAGATCACTTTTTCTTTTCACCCTATATTTGAAGTATCTAAAATATTACACACATGGCACGAAAATAAAAACATGCACCCTTTTTTAGTGTTGGCAATTAAAAATAAAAAAAAATAGAAATCATTACTTTTAAAATAATTTGTTATTAAGTGTGACCGGGGCCCCTCATTCCCGCTTCCGTTCATTTGTCAAACTCAATAGGTAAGTCGTTATTGAACATATTAATATTTAAAAGCATGTCCTATGTTCTCTGAATCATGGCATTCTAATTCTAAAAAATAAGAATTAGTATAGTATATTTTTATCTTATATTTAAATTTCGAAGCAGTAAAGTTTTTTATTATATATTGGCCCAAAAAATACCCCAAAAACAATACATTTTATTCTGAGTTTTTAAAAAAAAATCTGTCAATAAGAGTTTTGTTTGGAATAGACCCCATATTTTGTAATACAGACACTAGACACAAGGCTAGACGAGACAATACACTTCGTAGACATAACCCAGGAACTATGATCGTCCCTCCTCGTGCACGAACTATCGTTCTGTACCGACAGTGTTGGCTCTTGCTCACGACTCTGATTCGGCAGGTCATGGGTTCAAATCTTGTCGAAACCGGTAATCCTGCATAAAGGGTTTTTCCGTGGTTTTCCTCAGTCGTTAATGCGAATACAAGGGATTGAGTTCTCATAAACAGCCCTCGGACATCCCTTCACAATTCTCCTAATTCCAACATACCCAGTTAAACACCTGAAATGAATTTCCATGTCCGGATCAAATACGTCCACCCAAAACAGCGGTTCTATGGCCCCCTCATTTGCCAGTACTCAATCGTCTTGGTAACAGAAATTCCCCATTGCTGGACAGACCAGAAGGTGAGAGGGTCCCCACATTTGCAGTGGGCATCCTCCCCCACTGGAAAAAAGCCCCACTTCCCCAGGTTGGTTTTGCATCTGGAGACGCCTGTCCTAGGACGGTTGTGTGATTTCCAAATGGCGTATAGAAGATCTTGCCCTGGCGCCAGTTCTTCCTTTGGCTCCTTGATAGGTTCCAGCAGTTCTACCTTCCATCTGGAAACTCGAGCATCTTCAGCCGTGCCGACGAGTGGTCTGGTTCTCCCCATGGAACTGGGCATGCATTGCACCCTGAGCATAATACTACGTTAGGCCTACTATCGTTCTGCATGTTATGAAACTCTCTTCCGGCTGATGTGAAGATTTCGAGACATTCCAGTGTTGTGGTTAGGACCTAAACGAGTACGAAGTTTATCGTAGACTTGTATTTGGACCTAGACCTGGAGCTGGACCTAGCCTTGGAATCTAATTCAGACACACCCACTGTAAGATATACTACGTGAAGTTCCTTTCTAAAAGGCCTCCGTATGCTATGTAGGGTGTGTTATACAAGCTCCAACGAAAGAATGCAGATGCTTTCTATTGTTGGGGGTAGTATATATGCGCGGTAAAAGGAATGTCGCTTTTGTGTATGAAAAAGAAATATCTTCTACCAACACAAGCAAATATTATCTGTGCTAGATCACAGAGATCCTCCGTGTGCTACACACACGCTGATCTAGCGTGACGAGAGTAGACAAAATGCTTGTTATGTTGGGAAAACAATTGTCAAGTTATCTGCATTCTTACCTTGGAATGGCTACATCCGTGGTCTAAGGTTACATCCTGTTAATAATTGCAAAGTTTTGAATAAATTGAACAATACAAAAATAATACCTTGCTCCTAATAGCATTCGTTCATTCAAGCGGGCTTCATTATCGTTACAACAATTGATTAATGTCCGAGAAGAACGGATGTTCATCTACTCATTCATTCAAGCAGGCTTCATTTTCTTATCAGCACCAACAATTGATTTATTTCAATGCTTAGCGGATGTTCATCTGTTTTACACCCGGTGTTAGGGATTCACACGCGAGGTTATACGGCTAATTAGTATATGTTGTTGAATGGGAATATTCCTGCACAAAGAATGAGTAGCCCTGACCATGTGAATATAAATACTTGCTACGACGAAGCCTCATCAGTATCAACTTCTTCGCTGCCAAGTGGCTGTCAACCAAGCATAATGAAGCTCGTCCACGTCCAGGCTCTAGTGGGGCTAACGATTGTTGCCTGGCTAGTTTGCGAATCACAAGAGTTTGGATTTAATATGGTAAGCCATCTGAATTTTATAATTGCGTGACAGTTTTTCTCGTTCCGTATCGATAACAATAACATCCGACCATTGCTTCATAAACAGTGAAGTCAAGTAGGAGGTTGTAGCGGATCCACCCTTCTCGACTCCGCTCTCTCACGTTGGGCATTAAGTATATACTTAAAAATAAATCCATAAAAAGATTCGAAATTGTTAAAGATTTAAATTAATTTTAATAACCACAATTTAATAAGTCAAAGATGATGCACTAATGAAGAACCAATTAATATGAAGATTACTGATCGTAATAAGTGACGTTCTGCATTTGATAAGATGAAAATATATAATGCAATTTTAAAGAATGAAAGACCAACAAACTTAAGCATCAACAATCTATACGAAACCATATTCATATCTGACTAGGCTATCGTATACAAATACTTGTAACCCTTACACACTCAAAAGTAATGAGATCTAAAATAGGGCCAAGCTCATCTACCCTTCCACATTTGGTTTGGGCATTCTTAAAACGTACAGTACCCCATAAAAACAAGGTTGAAAGGCTTGGCAAACTGTTTCCTCGTGGGACCCACCGTCAACAAGTTAGACTGGTCCTGTCCTCACCACGCCGTCAACTGACTTGGCGTCTGTATACTACTCCTCTGTATAACCTCTGATCGATGTATTTTGGGTCCAAACACGGGTCCCCAATAACCCGGAAATACTCATTCCAGACAAAGGAATTTAGATCATTGAGGTCTATCACATAGATACGGGTTATTCCTCGAGTTCATTTACGTGAATACAGGTGTTCACCCCCTCCTGATGTCTAGCGAACTGACCAATCCATATCATTGCTTAAAGATATAAATAGATCCACGCCCAGCCTGTTGAATTTATCATTATTTCAATAAAATATATCATCAATATCTCTTTATTACTTCATTATAAATGGGCCCCTGGTTTGTGATGAGTTATCCAAATAAAGTATATATTTCATGATGCATTCACTGGTCCAACTCTCAAGTCTGTACCATCTACCTGAGTGACATAATTTGACAATAAAAAATGATGAAATTGCCTTACATAGGTTAACAACACTAGAAAGAATAAAAACCCAGGCTGAAGGCCAACTGCTTCTCATGGGTAAATACAATGGATGTTTGCTGACTACCTGTAATTTTAGTTAATTAATTCACGATTAAATCGATAATGAGGTTGAAAGTTTGTTATTTATACATATGTGAAGTTGAAATAGGGCCAAAAGTCATAAGGTGGGAGGATCCCACCAAACTCTTAAGCACTTTTCTTCTTCTTCTTTTCTTCTTCTTCTTCTTCTTCTTCTTCTTCTTCTTCTTCTTCTTCTTCTTCTTCTTCTTCTTCTTCTTCTTCTTCTTCTTCTTCTACCTCTCACCTCAGTCTGCTAACCTGTTCAAATTGTATCTCGGGAATTCTGTCCTCCTTGATCCTCATCATCGATAATTAAGCGAGCGAAGCGAGCGTTTCCATTTGACTCTGCCCGAAAAAATAGTCACTGGTTTTGTTTTTGTTTTTTGTTTGTATGTCTCGCCATAACGTTCAAACGGAGGCTCGGATCGAGTTGAAATTTGGACCATCCGCAAGCTTCGATCTGGATTGAATGCCAAAAGTTTTGTGACAAAATCGTTCAAAAAGTTAAAAAGTAACATTAAAGTTAATCGACAGTTTTTTTTTTTAAACTAAACGGCGACAAATCTGAGTGTGGCCAATCATTTAGAATGTCCGTCCCGTCTCGAATATGTTAATTTTATTTTGATCCAATAAGTAGTGTAGATGGAAATTACATTTTAACAAAAGTAACGTTACCATGGCAACGAGTTTGTATGTCTCGCCATAACGTTCGAACGGTGGCACGGATCGAGTTGAAATTTGGACCAACCTCAAGCTTCGATCTGGATTGAATGCCATTAGTTTTGTGGCAAAATCGTTCAAAAAGTTATAAAGTTACATTAAAGTAAATCGAAGTTATTTTTATAAACTAAACGGCGACAAAATCTGAGGTGGCCAAATCATTTAGAATGCTTGTTCGGTCACGAATTGTTTAATTTTATTTTGATCCGATAAGAAGGTAGATGAAAATTACTTTTTAACAAGAGTAACGTTACGATGGCAACGAAAAGTCGCACGAGTTGCTAGCCACTATGTACTGCCACCTAGAAGTAATCAAATCCCCCCAAATACAAACATTTGTAAAAAGACGGCGCCAGCTCTCCTTCAAAAGTTTCTTCGGCTGTGAATGCTGTGAGATATAGAAGTTGAGCCAAGCTTTTTATTCTTTCTCCCTAGTTTCGCTTTGAAAATATGTAAGATCATTTCGCCTGTTGACGAGCGCCAACCCAACGATTTTTGTGGTAAAAAAGTAAAATTTTTAAACTCGAAATCATAAAAAAATTCTGGCCATGAACCAAATTCAATGGCCAAGTCATTTTTCATGATTTCGAGTTTAAAAATTTTACTTTTTTACCACAAAAATCGTTGGCTTGGCGCTCGTCAACAGGCGAAATGATCTTACATATTTTCAAAGCGAAACTAGGGAGAAAGAATAAAAAGCTTGGCTCAACTTCTATATCTCACAGCATTCACAGCCGAAGACTTTTGAAGGAGAGCTTGGCTGCCGTCTTTTTTACAAATGTTTGTATTTTGGGGGGATATCACATCTTTTTGTTGTTCGTTCGCTATCAAGGTGTGAATGATGGACTTTGAATGATTAAATTTGTTAAGTTCAAAGTTGTTTTTTTACATTTTTGGGCCCACGGTCCCCCCAAAGATACCCCTTAAATAAATAAATAAATTAATTTTTATTTAGAGTCTACCCACTCAGTTATATATAACTGATTTTCAGTGGGGGACTTTAAATCAAAGCGACCAAGCCAACCCTGCAGGCCCCGACGCAATCGACGAGTGAGCGATAACCAACCAAAGATCGATATTTTTAATAGGAAATATATCAATCAGTGGTATGGACAGTGCGAACATCCGCGGATCAACGCCAGAATCAACAAGGCCGATCCAGAAACAACTCTAAAATTTTATTATGTGCTTCGTTGCTAGGACGGCTCCGAAGTCACCGTTTACAACTCCTAAACAAGAACTGATAGACTTAAGTCCAAATCAGAAGTTAAAAAACTTCTGATTGAGCGGGAATCGAACCCTGGCCCTTCTGCATTGGAAGCAGATACGCTAACAACAAGACCAACGCACTAGCATAAGCACTAGATATTTATAATGGTTAAGAGCATGTTTAATTTCAAGCTTGTATACAAATTACTACGCCTGAGTGATTACGCGTTTTGATTTTGCTAGGACGGCTCCAAAGTCACCGTTTACAAACCCGAATGACAAGAGTTGATAGACTTAGGTCCAAATCAGAAGTTAAAAATACTTCTGACTTGAGCGGGAATCGAACCTTGGCCCTTCTGCATTGGAAGCAGATACGCTAACAACAAGACCAACGCACTAGCATAAGCACTAGATATTTATAATGGTTAAGAGCATGTTTAATTTCAAGCTTGTATACAGAATACTACGCCTGAGTAATTACTCGTTTTGATTTTGCTAGGACGGCTCCAAGTCACCGTTTACAAACTCCTAAGACAAGAACTGATAGACTTAAGTCCAAATCAGAAGTTAAAAAACTTCTGACTTTAGCGGGAATCGAACCCTGGCCCTTCTGCATTGGAAGCAGATACGCTAACAACAAGACCAACGCACTAGCATAAGCACTTGATATTTATAATGGTTAAGAGCATGTTTAATTTCAAGCTGGTACAAATTACTACGCCTGAGTAATTACGCGTTTTGATTTTGATTTTGATTTTGATTTTCCCCGGTCCCAATTGCCCTGTTTTTGTTATATGAGGTACATCTGAGTGTGGCCCAAGTTTCAAAGTTCTAAGATGAACCGTTTTCTCGGTATAGCGTATTATATATAAGAGTACGGAATTACCTACTTTTGATAATTTTGGTTTTTTTCCGGTACGTCCGTTAACCAATTTTGCTTTCCATATTCAAAAGTGATAAAGAATGAGAGATATCAAAATGTATTCCACGTTTGAAACATCTCAGTTGTAGCGTTTTTTTTGAATGATTCATTTCTTAAAGTTCAGATATGTTTTTTGTCATTTTTGGGCCCATGGTCATCCCAAATTTAGCCCCTTGTGTTTTGGACGCAAGATATTTATAATGGTTAATAGATTGTAAATTTCAAGTTTGTACAAATTACCACGCCTTGGTAATTACGCGTTTTGATTATCATCCAAATTTTGATTTTCTCCGGTCCCTGTTACCCGATTTTGGTTTTGAAAGCAAAAAGGGACTGCGTCTGAAATACACCTAAGTGTGGTCCAAGTTTTCATAGTTCTAAGATTTACCGTTTTCTCTGTAGGCTAAAGAACTCTCCGCGGAGAAATGCCACCCACCCACCACCCACCACCCACCCAACTACCAACTACCAGCCACCAGCCCCCCAGCCACCAGCCAGCCCCTTTAAAGGGAAATTTGACGATGTTGAGAGCCTTTTTTAACACAGAACGAGTTGTCGGATCGGGTTGATTTTTTTTTTGGTATGTCATGGACCACATACCAGGTCACATACCGAGTTTCAAGATTGTAACTCTTTCGGGGCGGCGTGTGCAGATAGCTGAAAACCCCCCAACTCTTGTAGGTGTATATAGGGCCGGAGTTCGGTGTCGCCTAAGCATCGCGTCGCTTGTCTGCCGGGGGACTACCGTCGCCCTAGATACTATCGAGGAAGTAGTGTATTATTTGTTACCAAAGAGTTAAAATAGTTTTCCCAAATATATGATGTCAAGCTCCTCTAGATGGCGGTGGATTTCATCCACAAAGTAAAGGTTTACCCACGGGTTTACCCAAATACCTTGCCAATAATAAATAATATTGGCCCGTGGAGAGCGAACGTAGCAAATTTTTAAATTTAAAAAAAATGTGCAATGTGGGTCTTGTAACTTCAACTTTCCCGATTCCTGCGCTGGCTGCCTAGCCACCTATGGGATGAAGTTACCTTGCTACTCCACGCCCGGAGAACCGACCTGCGCCAGAGTGCGATCCACTCGTAATTCAAAATGTTAATTACTTTAGGCCGGCGAGTAGCAAAATAAACTTGTTGCCCTCCAACTAACTCAGTTACGAGACTTTATTGAAAGAAACAGTCCTAGCAAAACAGTGGTACATGTAGATAGCAATGGCAACACAGGCTCAGCACCACCTAGTGGCCGACCCAATGGGGGTGGTCACCAGTCTTACCGCGCGTGCTGGCGATGAGCCGCGCCGCCGGAGATCGCTGCGACAGGTCCTCGGTCCTCTGCTCCGCTCGTGCTTAGCCTAGGCGGTCTAGCGCCGCTAGGTAGACCGAGTGTCTACTAATTAATATTTACATGATATCAGGGAAGCAAGGTGTCTCATGCACTAACTCAAGCAAAATCAAGGGTTGAGTTGATTGGATGTATAATTGAAAATCAATGAAGCTAAGTTACACAAATTGAAGTTAAGTTAGAACAAATGAGTTTAAGTTGGGCCCAATCAAATGAAATTAGATACTTAAGTGGTAGTGAACAGTGTTACAGGATAATGTGAACATAAAAATAAACCATTCAGCATAGCTGATTACTCATCACTTTGATGCGTCATTGTCCATCCTATTCCGTCGTCTTCTTGCTTGACGCTTGTGGATTGCTGATGGTGACAATGACGATGGTTCGACAATTCAGGTGCAGAGTGGACGCGTCGCTTGGGCGTCCCGGGTGGACGGCGACCTGGCGTCCCGACGGCTCTCTCTCTCTTCGGCCGCTACGGCACACGAAGGCAGATGCCGGTTAAAGCTGAATCTCGAATCTCTGGCAGGAAGGAGAGATGTGTGGCTACACGCCTACACAGTGGTATGGTTGCGACCACGTGGTTCGATATTATCGGCACAAACACGTGCACCCTATTCACGACACCGCAAAAGCGATCAACAGATCATAAAGAATACTTGAAATGAGCCTTGCTCCACGAAACTTTAGTTATTAGAGTTATCCATGTGACTGCAAAGGTCGTCGGCGGACGACGCTTTTCTTAGGGATCACCATAGAATAATGGATAACCAAAAAGTCGTAGACCGTGGGGTTAAAATAGGTTACAAATTGAATAAATGATTATAGAAAGCGAACCTCTCTCCCTCGCCATTTGGATCTCCCCGTTAGACTTGGGGCTCTTGAGTCAGCCATGGCTCTCGACGCGACGCCTTGGTGTCCCAGCAAAACCCTGGAGTCATGCAACCATCAACTTGCTCTCACGCTGGTTTGCCTCGCAGTGCGATCGTCTCGATCGCACACACTAGCAGCGTCCAGTTACCCGGAACTTAGGGATACTTCCGCTACTACTTCTCATTGTTTAGATTTGAAAGTTGCTGCAGCGCGAGCTCACTCTGGTCTGCCATTGGCTCGTTCTCACCACCCGAGATTCGCACTCTTGCTTGCATTCCTGAACTGCGTTTTCCTCGGAGTTGCCGGCTAACAAATTCCTCAGACGGGGTGAAACTGTGAAGCCATTCCTCCCTAAACAAGACCTTCTTCAGTTTATCATTGGCGTGACGTCACGTTTAGACCTCACTTGTACACACCGAACCGAAAAAACATGAGCCTCTGCTTCACTTTGGAATGTAGCACTAGGATCAACCCTTGGTTGTATATGGCATGCTGGCTGCCTATTATTTGCATAGCTTTATGCAAATTACCACACACATAATATTTTAGACTGATTGATTACGGATCGAAAAATTTAACAGTTGGTTCTTGAGAGACTTTTATGCAAATTAACACGATTTTCAGAAAAAAAATAAAAATTCTCTAGGGCTAGGGACGTGCGACGTTGCAGTCTAGCTATAGCACGTGCTCGCTTATCACGCGTCCAGCTGAGCGTTTCCTAGGATAGAAAAATGTAATACATAAATAATTTAATGTGTTTTCAAAAAATCACAGTCCCCAGACTGATTTTCCCAGCGGTGGATTTCTATTAAATTTGACACTTACCCACCTTTCCAACACTATCCCATTCGAGGTGCTAATTTTTGACCTATACAACCAAAGATACAACCACCATAACTTTCATTTGGAGGGATCCACGGGTCGACACTTCCACCGCGAGTGACGCAAGCTGCGAAACGTGGCTCCAGATACTTTTTAAACAAAAAGTAACTCAAGTTAAATGTGTAAGATGTTAAACAAAGCATCAAACACGCGCACACTCGCACATAAGCTTAATTGGAATAAGGAAAGTCTACACCCGGCGTCATTGAATGTTCACATATTATTGATTGGCTTAACATCCTCTTGATAGCACGAGTTGCTTTATATCTCACTCGTCCCCGGCACATGAAGTAAGTAGTTCATAGATGTTGTCATTTTCAGGGCCCATACGATATTGTGTTAGAGCAATATTTTTCATGTGAAGACCAGGAAATGGAAGGGAAAATTCAAAATTATCCTTGAAACTGGGTCCTCTAGACGCGAACGGGAAAGAGGAAAGGCTGCATAGAGGGAAACTTCCCCCTGGCCGTTCCCAAGGAACAAACAGAATCCATGGACGTAAGCGTGAATAATTTCTCCTGACAATTCTTCCTATGGTCATGCATGCTCCTCTTCAGGTGTCTAAAATAGGTTTATTTGGGGATGGGCAATTATTTTGAAGGGACTTAACTTGAGAGGGCTCAATCATTATTTAAATTTATCATTCGCATTTAAAGACTAAGAAAATTCCCTGAAAAACTTTTGTAGTCAGGTTTTCGGATCTCGACGTGATGTAAAGCCGAGACCTCCCAAATCACTGTCGGTTATAGCGTGACCTCAATGTTACTCTCTCACCTTTTAAAAATATTAGGGGGTAACCACTTTATTTTGTTCTACTTTATAACAACCAAGACGTCTGAAAAGTAGGCAGAGTGAAAAGGACAAAAAGGGGCAAAACTTATTTGCATTTTTTTACGGGACATATTCTTTTGAGTCAAATTGAATAAAATTTCCTTTTTTTTATCAGTTCAAAATTGTTTTAAGCATTTTTTTAAAATCTTGTATCCTCACACGTGTTTCTACAAAATGATTGTTAGGGAAAATTGTTTTCTGTAATAACTTGTGATTCACGTTTATTTTGTGCGACGGCACATGATACCGATATGTTTTGCATGCCCCATCTCATTTAAAATTAACTGACAATCTTTATGTGAACTCAAACAAACTTAAATTTGTCGTCAACAGATTCATGTTGACGTCTATCAGAAAAAAAAACAGCGATTATCTTCTGATGTACCCTACAAAGATAATCTGTGTAAGACCCTCGACTCTGTGGACAATGAGGTGTACTACAGTTTACTTGAAAATTGCGGGATAGCAGAAAAGAGCTGTATTATACCAACCGTAAGTCTTTTACACATCTTATATGGTTTCGACTTTATTTGTTAAGATTTTGTGCCAAAAACATCGTCATATAGTAATTTTGAAATAACAACAATAATAAAATAATAATAATAATAATAATAAAAATAATATAATAATTAAAATAATAATAATAATAAAATATAATATAATAAATAATAACAATAATAAAATAAATAATAATAATAATAATAATAATTTTATTTATTTATTTTTTATTAGCAATAAAGTTTTCTTTACAGTATAAATAATAACAATTTTATTCGATTGCCCACAAAGCTTTGATAAGCTTGTCTGTGGGTTATATTTTTATAGACAATAATTATTACATACTAAAGTTACATGCTAGATACGGTAAGCAGATTCCATGGCAAATTCCTAGCTAATGTTTAACAATACAAATTATAAAGACTTATTAAACAATTCAAATTTGAATAACAATACACAAAAATAAAATGAACAGTTACTCATACAAAAAGAGCTCTGGAAAAAAAGGAAAAGGAAAATAATTCAACAAATTCTACATTAAATTGGTTAAAAGAAACTCTTTAACTCTTCTCTCGACTCAACCTATCCAATTCTTTTAATTCCGGCGGCAAGAGATTAAAACTCTGCAACACACTAACCTGCAGAGATCGCTCACCATATTTGTTTGCTGTCAAAGGAACTCTGTAGTCATTTGCGGCTTGCGCTCTTGTATATATGGTATGGTCAATTTTAATTTTGTGTTCATCATTATAATAAAATTTAGTTATAATAATAATAATAATAATAATAATAATAATAATAATAATAATAATAATAATAATAATAATAATTAATATACGGTTTTTAAGCATAAGCCCGCTTTGACGACATTATTATTAAAAGATAACAGTTGTAATAAAAGTATGCCCGACTTGGGGGTCGAACCCAGACCTCTGGGTTAACGCGCCATAGCTCTACCAAATTTAGCTACCATTGCCTATAATTGCCAATGCAGTACATTCTAACAATGTAATCATAATCCACTATACTTAAGAAAAAAGATTTAATTAGTATTATAAAAATTGAATCCGAATATCTAAGTTACAATCGTCCAGCAATAACCAATTCGGTTAAAGAACTAAAGTACTCGATATTAACATGAACATGGGATCGAACCGAGCCCATGGACATGACATTGAAATGAACGGAAAAAAGGGCACAAAATAAAACCATATTAAAGGACAGAAAAAGTCAACCATCTATCAACGCGGCTGGAAAATGCGTTCTCCAAACGTCCTCGTTCAATAAATTTCATTAATTAATAAATTAAATACGAACATTTGAACCAATTGTTATACATGTGGTCTGGCGTTTGTTCGGTTTTGTCTACTCTCACTAATGTGTTTGTTTTTTGTCCAGGGTAACTACTCTCACGAGGGCTGGGAGGTCCTCATCAAGCTTCCCGCTCCATGCTGGAGTAGGCTCCTACAAGGGCATTTGAGAGTACTTGCTGACAATGAGGGCTTGGTTGCCTCACTGTACTAGCTGCCGTTAAACCCAAACCGGGATACTTGCGTACGGTTAAAAGAAAAGTTATTAACCTGAAGCAGGCGTTAATTGTTGTTTTGCGCGTTCCTTTACCTGCATCATATAAATTTTTACTTCGTTTTAAAACTTGGCGTACTTGATAATGGAGGACATTTGTACGCTCCTATCAAAATTTTTTCAATATTTATCAAATCAGGAAATGTTGATTATTTGGGTGTTTTTTGACCATTTTGCCAGTACCTAATTTCTAGAAAATTGAGTATATATTTGTTCATTTTACAAAATGAAAATGGAGAAAAGCTTTGATAGATGCCTTCATAATAAGTTTTTTTAAAAATAATGTAAAATTACAAATAGAATGCGACTTAAATTGGTTGAGAAGTTTGAATGAGTAATATACAATAATGAACATGTCTGTCCCCTCTACAGTCCAAAAATGTAGTTTTGAGCTGCAATTTTAAAGTTAAGCGCTCTCTGTGAATCTGGAAAGATTGATTTTTAATAAGACATTTAAAAAAATAGCGTTAATATTATGTGTGCACGTTGCAAAATCAAAATCATTAGTATGAAAAAAAATAATCACATTCTTTAATTAATTGCGATTAATTTTGCCCTTGATTAGTTTTTCATAAAGAATGGTGACTTTCGATTATTATTATGATATTATTAGACGAGTGAGCGCAGCGAACGTAGTCTACAACGCTACTCGATCGGGCCTTGGTCGTGATTAATTCTGTATGTTAAATGTCTGTCTGTCCGGTCCCATACGGCCGAACGGCCTAATAGATTGAGCCGAAATTTTAACCAGACATCCGTGACCAGGTAACTGAGAACTGCTAATAAAATGAGCACAATCCGTTGCGATTTAAACCTGAAAGAAATTAAAACCTGAAAAATACGTTGAAATGTATAGGAATTATTTTAACGACAATGATTTTCATTTTGAAATAATATTTTTTGTTTGTTATTTACCTGGCTGTGAAATGCCGTGTCCAAGGTTAATCGAATGTTGGACGTCAAGGTACCCCCAAATTCCGCTCGTAGATTGAGCAAACCTTGCAATATTTCACGTATTTCGTACTGGCTATGTTTCCATAGTATTGTCACAGATGATGGAATCCAGAAATTACAAAATCTTTCCCGACCATTGAACCCACGTCTCCCACATTTCGGCTATAAGGGCGCTTTAGCCAACTCGACTAGGGAAACGCCAAAGTCGTTGTAAGACGAGTGAGAGAGTCATGTGTTGAGTACGCGGGAACATTTGCATTTAAGTTTGGTTATAATATTCGTATAAATAATAGGGTATTTAAGTTTAGGTCATAGTTTAGGCCATAATGCTCCACTGTAGCCTATGAAATGCTAGGGAGGCCTAAGGTAGGGGGAAGAAAAGGAATGTTACCGGGGACTCAACACATGGCTCACTCACTCGTCTAACAACGACTTTGGCGTTTCCCTAGTTATTAATTATTATGAACTTCTCCACTTAAGAGTTTATTTACTTTTGACATGATTGTTTGCACACTTAAACGGTTAAACCTGGAATATAATCTTGAGATGTGGACTTACTCTAAAAATAAACTGGATTATAACTGGATTATTGGATACTTTAAATAGAATAAGGTTGACAGTAGGTACAACCAGAGATGTTTTTTTTTGTGAAAAAAGTCCATATGAAAAGCGGATTTTCACAAATAGTGGACTAGATCACTTTTTCTTTTCACCCTATGTTTGAAGTATCTAAAATATTACACACATGGCACGAAAATAAAAACATGCACTTTTTCAGTGTTGGCAAATTAAAAATAAAAAAATATAGAAATCATTACTTTTAAAATAATTTGTTATTAAGTGTGACTCGAGCCCCTCATTCCCGCTTCCGTTACATTTGTGCAAACTCAATAGGTAAGTCGTTATTGAACATATTAATATTTAAAATGCATGTCCTTTGTTCTCTGAATCATGGCATTCTAATTCTTAAACTAAGAATTAGTATAGTACATTTTTAAGCGAGCGAAGCGAGCGTTTCCATTTGACTCTGCCGGAAAAAATAGTCACTGGTTTTGTTTTTTTTTTTTTTTTGTATGTCTCGCGATAACGTTCGAACGGAGGCTCGGATCGAGTTGAAATTTTCACCATCCGCAAGCTTTGTTCTCGATTGAATGCCATTAGTTTTGTGGCAAAATCGTTCAAAAAGTTAAAAAGTTACATTAAAGTTAATCCAAAGTTTTTTTTCAAACTCAACGGCGACAAAATCTGAGATAGCCAAATCATTTAGAATGTCCGTCCGGTCACGAATATGTTAATTTTATTTTGATCCGATAAGTAGTGTAGATGGAAATTACATTATAACAAAGTACGGTTACCATGGCAACGGAAAGTTGTGCAGCTTTTTTGGCTCATGATAGCGGTCGAACGGAGGCTCGGATCGAGTTGAAATTTTCACCATCCGCAAGCTTTGTTCTCGATTGAATGCCATTAGTTTGTGGCAAAATCGTTCAAAAAGTTAAAAAGTTACATTAAAGTTAATCGAAAGTTTTTTTTTCAAACTCAACGGCGACAAAATCTGAGATAGCCAAATCATTTAGAATGTCCGTCCGGTCACGAATATGTTAATTTTATTTTGATCCGATTAGTAGTGTAGATGGAAATTACATTATAACAAAAGTAACGTTGCCATGGCAACGAAAAGACGCGCCCAAGTTTCTAATGCCCTGCCAACCTAGAAGTAATCAAAATACTTTCGAGGAAGCAGTCTATTATTTGTCAACAAAGTGTTTAAATAGTTTTCCCAAGGAGTCAAAGGTCCTCTAGATGGCGGTGGATTTTAAAGTAAAGATTTAAACACGGGTTTACCCAAATGCCTTGGCAATAATAAATAATACTGGAAACGCGAACGTCGTAAATTTTAAAATTTTAAAAATGTGCAATGTGGATCTAGCTATAGCACGTGCTCGCTTATCAACGCGTCCAACTGATCGTTTCCTAGTTATCTTTATATTTGAATTTCGAAGCAGTAAAGTTTTGTGTTTATATTGGCCCTACAAATACCAATAACAATACATTTTATTCGACTTTTAAAAATAAATCTGTCAATAAGAGTTTTGGTTTGGAATAGACCCCAATATTTTGTAATATATACACTAGACACAAGGCTAGATAGACAATACACTTCGTAGACATAAACCCAGGAGCTATGATCATCCCTCCTCGTGCACGAACTATCGTTCTGCACCGACAGTGTTGGCTCTAGCTCATGACTCTGATTCGGCAGGTCATGGGTTCAAATATTGTCGAAACCAGAAATCCTGCATCAAGGGTTTTTCCGTGGTTTTCCTCAGTTGTTAATGCGAATACAAGGGATTGAGTTCTCATAAACAGCCCTCGGACATCCCTTCACAATTCTCCTATTCCAACATACCCAGTTAAACACCTGAAATGAATTTCCGTGTCCGGATCAAATACCTCCACCCAAAGTAACAGCGGCATCTATGGTCGTCTCATTTGCCTGTATTAAATTGTCTTAGCAATTCCCCATTGTTGGACAGACTAGAAGGTGAGAAGGGTCCCCACATTTTGCAGTGGGCATCTTCCCCAACTGGAAAAAAGCCCCACTTCTCCAGGTTGGTTTTGCATCTGGAGACGCGTAACGGCGTATGGAAGATCTTGCCCTGGCGCCAGTTCTTCCTTTGGCTCCGTGAGGTTCCAGCAGTTCTCCCATCCACCCATCAACTCGAGCATCTTCAGCCGTGTGACAAATGGTCTGGTTCTCCCCATGACACTGGGCATGCATTGCCTCCTGGGCATTATATTATGTTACTATCGTTCTGTATCGTTATGGAATCCTCTTCCGGTTGATGTGAAGGTTTCGAGACATTTCAGTGTTGCGGCTAGGAACCACTTCAAAATATTTGTGAGAACGTATTTCAATTGTTTAATCTAGTTATAACCGTCTCTTTGTCACCAAATAATTGTAAACAATCATTTGATTATCAGATATTATCTCTTAATATATTATTTATAACATTTTTTAAAATTTTTAAATAAATAATTAAACTTAGGCATAGTAAGTTAGGCACATAGTGACGGGGGTCTCATTGCCCTTTTCTGTCTATGGAGTTAATTTTTCATGTTATGTGCAACATTAGAAATAAAATAATAATTATTATTATAAGTAATAATGCATTGAAAATAAAACTGAGATCCTAAAGAGCATTTAAAAGAACTCATTTATCTTTCACACATATTCTGAGCATCATTATCTGTTTTTAATGCAAATGAAAAATATTTATGAGACAAAATTCTAGGACTTGCCAAACACTTTGTGCTGATCATTGAGCATTATTTGTTTACTCAGATCCTTTATCAAATTTCGAAAGAACAACAATGCAATGGAGTGCGCATTTTGAAATTATTGCAACCAAGAACATCCCAAAGTCGAAGGTATTAATTCATAACGCCCAGTGACTTCAGTGGTTGTTTGTCCATTAGGGAAAATAACAGAATGTAAAAATAGCATCCAAGTTTTTTCTTGGGTATCCACACTTACTTCGCCCATCCAACTTATACTATAAATTGCTATATTTCATGACTTGGATACCATTTATAAACTGGTCCTAGAGACTTGATTTTACAACAATGTGAGTTCGAATCATTGGTCCTTATTAAACAACCCTACGTCGATTTATTTTATTTATTTATTTATCGTCTATCCTATTCAGTTAAAAAATATTTACAATGGAGTATAACTAATCTATCTAATTACATAAATGCAGACACAACAATGAACTACAGAAGTAATATATTTTAAATTTAATATATTACAACAACAATGTATTAATAACGCAATAATTTGTTTTCAAATTTTAAATATATAACATGAAATTAATTAATGACCAAAGAAAAAAAGAGAAAAAAAATTATCCATGTGGCTGATGATTTTGACTGCGCTTGCGGTTTCCTAGAGTTTCGGGGAATCTTCGTCAGCGTGAGAGGTAGATTCAGGAAGAGTGAGGTTATGTCGTGGTCTAGACTTGGACACCTTGCTCAGTCACAGCGGCTGGTGCCGCAGCTTCTTATCACAGAGTGTGACGACCGCGGTCACTGCAAAGATGGCGCCCAGGACGACGAAGAATCTGCCATACACAGAAACTAGAGGGAAAATAAACAATATGTGAGGCACACAGAACTCTATGGTTCTAGGTTCATAAACATATGTGTAAAGTCCAACAATCGGTTTAGATAGAAGTTATCTGCCAGTACATCCGTATTCCAAGTCTGTCGTTGCAATTTGAATGAACAGGTGTGCCTCATATTAGCAAACATGGTAAAATGATCTGGCTGGATTTCTATAAACATTCTTATTTTTGATACCTGATTATGATTACAATCATCATTTTAGCATACTAAAAACTAAAAACTTCAATATGTCGAAGTAAATTAATTATTCGTTAATATATGGTACAGTACATTACACGGAATTTTTTGGTCAAAGACTCGATCCGCTTATGTTCCCCATCTCATTCCTGACCCATGTTGCTTAACATGACTCCTTGACAATTCCTCGCAACAGACTAAAGGATCGAATGTTTTGTCAACCTCTGTCAAAATCTATATGGGTTTGTGGGGTATCCACATTATAGTCTTGTCGTTTAACAAGTCTTACAAATGACCGATATGGATATTAAACACAACTATAAAGTATAACTGAACTATACGCTACCTGGGTCCTGACTGGTAGCGCCAGGCCTCCCTCTCCGGCCACCCCCACCGTCAGGATAGTTTGCATGATCAGTGAGAAGAATGTGTTGACTCCAAAGATCAGACCGTACGAGTCTTCGTTGATGTGTTTCGCTATCTCGGAACTGTCACAGAAGTTAACATACCAGGTAGTTTGATCTAGTAGATAGGTGGCATGCAGGAGGTAAAGCATAATGGTACCTGTCGGGCAAAGACTAAACTTCTTAAAAGTTGGGTTAGTTGTGCATTCGAAGTTCTTTGCGATGCATTTGCACGACATAAAGTGTTTGCGCATACGTCAAAAGAAATAATCAACCGACAGTGTTGGCTCGAGCTTTAAGCGCGACTATGATTCGGGAGTTTTGGGTTAAAATCTCGTCAAGACAATCAATTCTGACTGAAGTTTTCTTCCCAGGTTTTCCTCAGTCGTTGATGCGAATGCAAGGGTTTGAGTCCTCTTAATTTTGATCTATCGGCCTTATAAAAATTATTTTATCAAAACAACATACATAGTTTATCAATTATCATCATTTGACATTGCCAAAACTACTTTTTATTTATTTTTCGGTTTGAGCGGTTCGCCCAATATAGACATTTATAGTGAAATTTATGACGTATACCCCGGACATATTCCAACTCCTAATTTTTGGGTTGGAAGGCTCATTTTTGTTCCTTTTTGTAACATGTACTCTTGCCTACAAATTAACATACTTGTTTTTTCCCTTTCATATCTCACACGGTACACATTTATTCCCCGCCGGTACAAATACTAACTTTGTACTGGGAGAAGAAAAAATCGTACAGTCCAAGATATAAACAAGATCATCTTTTCAAGTATATCAGTTTGTAGGCAATAGTACGCGTACAAATAGGAACAACAATGAGCGCGTACTATTGCCTACAAACTGATATACTTGAAAAAATGATCTTGTTTATATCTTAAACTGTACGATTTTAATAGAACGCGTACAAATAGGAACAACAATGAGAGGGCCTTCAAAGTCCAACTCGCTACCTTCCCGTGGTTTGGCCTGTAAGTAGGGGAGTAGTGTATTCCCCAAAACCAAGGGCGAGCTCTGGCCGGTTGGGGTGCGTGTTGCAGAGAGAGCTCTCGCGCAACTTTTTATCACACCTTTCTTCATTCACACTCACACAACCTTACTCATATTTATTATCTTCTTACACTTTTTTCTTCTCCACACTTGCTGGCCCTCTCTGCAACGAGCACTCCTCCGTTTCCACCCAGTTAAACCCATCCTATCCAACATCCTCACTCCTTCCCATTAACCCCCCGCGTCTTCCCTTACATTCCTCCTTTAGGGGGGAAGAAAACATGGTGGTAATCCACAATTTTGGAAAAAGAAAATTTGGAAGATTCCAATACACTTGAAATGGGCACTGATAACTTTTCTGTTGAGTGCCCTAAAACAACATTAACTAACTAACTAACTAAGTAACAACAATGAGCCTTCAAACCGAAAAATTATGAGCAGGAATATGTCGGGGGTATACGTCATAAATTTTACTAAATACGTCTATATTGGACGTACCGTTTAACCGAAAAAAAATAGTTTTGGTAATGTCAAATGATGATTTAATAAACTATGTCTGTTGTTTTGATAGAATTATATTTAGGAACATTTTTATTAGGCCGATAGATCAACCTTAATCAGTCTTCGGAGATCCCCTCATAATTCTTCTTACACACATATACCTTGTTATTACTTATGTCACCTGAGGAGGGGCATGCATTGCACCCTGGGCAGGTTTCCCATGAAAAATTATATTATATATAAACAATCAATTAATTGCGTGGTAAGAACACACAATACTGTAATGTTGACCCACATTTTTGTTATGCATTCATTTTTTGTTTAGCTCTTCTTGTTGTCGATGTCAGCCATTTTGAACCGAACCTAAAACGAGTGTATTTCGATTTCTTGGTCCATTTGCCGATTGTGACCAAAAATGGACCTAGACTTGTGAGTGTTATTAGACTGTACGTCCTATGTCATTGCTTGGGCTTGGGTCGAGTTATCGTAGAGTATTCGCCAAACCAAGAGTGGACCTAGCCTTGGAATCTAATTCAGACACACCTACTTTAAGAATCTACTACGTTAAGTACTCTTGTTATACGTATGCTCGGTATGGTGTGTTACATCCTTGGTCCAAGGTTACATCCTATATGAAGGCTTATTTATAATTGCAAAGTTTAGAATTAGTTGGATAATTGGATGAGCGAAGCGAAGACTTCAATTTCACTGACCCCCAAAAAATTTAGCTCGGGTGTTTTTTTTTTGTTTTTTTTTTTGTTTTTTTTTTGTTTTTTTTTTGTTTGTTTTTTTGTCTGTTTGTTAACTCTCTACCAGGCAAACGGCATATCCGATCTTGATGAAAATTTGACAGGACCTTCGAAATCTCTGAACTTAGAGGTGTATTGTTTTTGGGTACAATCGAAGAAATATTTCTCATGAATATCGTACTTTTACGATTTTTTTTCGATTTTTGGTGCGATATTTCGTGACATTTGGGCCAATTCTGACCAAACGGTGGGGCTACAACGTTCATATTATACATGGACATTAAGAGTTATGGTGATGTAGTACCTTTTGAAAGAAGAAGTTGAAAAGTTAGCCAGAATCCATAGAAATAAAGCTTTTAATATAAGTTTTTTGATTTTTTGTGCGATATTTTCGTGCCATTTGGGCCAATTCTGACCAAACTGGTGGGGCTAACAACGTTCATATTATACATGGATATTAAGGTTATGGTGATGTAGTACCTTTTAAAAGAAAAAGTTTAAATAGTTAGTCAGAATCTAGGCCAATAGAAATAAAGCTTTTAATATAAGTTTTTTTTACGGTAAATAATACCAATTGACAGTAACAAAAGAAACTTGACAACAATCAGCTACAATGCGTAGGCAGCAAAACAAAGAACTTGCAAAAGTAAAGATATCCCATGCAAACTAAATTTTTTAAAAAGCTCATCCATCAACGCGGCGGGACTTTAGCGTTTTCCTAGTAAATAATATTAATAATCCCTAGCGGCTAATAGCATTGTAATATGATATTAAAGAATTTTAATTATCAATACTATAGATTGTGGCTTCATTATCGTCACAATACAAACAAATTCCTTCAAGTCGGAGCTGAACGGACGTCCATGTGCTTCACTTCCGGTCTAAGGGATGCACATTGTCAAGCGAGGTTCTCCTCACATTATCCAAACGGAAATGTAATTAAAAATAATCGGTTGACCTTTATACGTCTAATTAGTAAATGTTGTTAAATGGAATATTCTTGCACAACGAATGAGTATCCCTGACCATGTGAATATAAATACTAGCTACGACGAAGCCTCTTCAGTGTCAACTTCTTAGCTGCCAAGTGGCTGTCAACCAAGCATAATGAAGCTGGTCCAGGCTCTAGTGGGGCTAACGATTGTTGCCTGGCTAGTTTGCGAATCACAAGAGCTTGGAGTTAATATGGTAAGCCATATGAAGGGGGTGGGAGAATCCCGTCAAACTTTTGGGTACCCTGGACTGTCAAAGTCAGCTAGCCATATCTGACGCTTGCCTCATTCTTCTTCTTCTTCTTCTTCTTCTTCTTCTTCTTCTTCTTCTTCTTCTTCTTCTTCTTCTTCTTCTTCTTCTTCTTCTCTTCTTATTCCTTGCATCATGTTTAATTTGTATCTTCGGATTTCTGTCCTCCTTCATCCTCATCATCGATAACACTGAAAATTGAAATAAATAAGTAAATAAATAAATGTGTTTTAAAGTATCTGAGCCACTGAATCGATTTTGTTACGGTCTACGTTCTAGCCCCAAACCACATTTGTCAACGCTGTCATATTCAAGGTGCCAGGAGTTAATATAGAAATATTTTTTTCAATTTAAAAATTTAGATAAATTTATCACATTGGATTGCACATTGGATAAGTGTATGCACAAACAGTTTCTGTCGTGCAAATACATTGAAAGGAACTTCGATGCACAACTAACCCAGCTTTAAGTAGTTTAGTCTTTGCCCGATATGATCACAAATGTCTCATCGAAAAATAAAAGTGCGAGGACCATTACACATTCTTAATAAAAAGAGCGACAATACCACATGAAAATAATGAATTTTCGCTCTTTTTTTACTTGATTTATGCTCACTTTTTTTAGAGGCCATCACTCACTTATTCGATCGAAATCATAACGCTCAATTTTGGAGCGAAAAAGATCAATTAAAATTAAGGGTTAAATCCCTCGTAAACAGTGTTGTGACTTATCTAGATAATCTCTCTGGATCAAATCCGTTATCTATTAACTCATCCACAATAAGTTTTTTGGTGTAATCGTTTTCTATTATCTGGATAAAATTAAGTTTATCTTACTAAGCTTTTAAAGCTTTAAGATATTTTTTTAGATTAAATAATAAACAATAATGAAGTCAAAAATATAATATTTATTCACTTTTTAAAATAAAAGTTCTTCTACTAGTATTTTAGTTTACTCCGTGATCTATATACACTTTGCACAGTGGTAACTTGTATCCAACCAAATACAAAAATTTGTAAAAAAAAACGGCAGCCAAGCTCTCCTTCAAAAGTCTTCGGCTGTGAATGCTGTGAGATATAGAAGTTGAGCCAAGCTTTTTATTCTTTCTTCCTAGTTTCGCTTTTAAAATAAGTAAGATCATTTCGCCTGTTGACGAGCGCCAAGCCAACGATTTTTGTGGTAAAAAAGTAAAAATTTTAAACTCGAAATCATAAAAAAAAATTCTTGGCCATGAACCAAATTCAATGGCCAAGTCATTTTTTTTATGATTTCGAGTTTAAAATTTTTACTTTTTTACCACAAAAATCGTTGGCTTGGCGCTCGTCAACAGGCGAAATGATCTTACTTATTTTCAAGCGAAACTAGGGAAGAAAGAATAAAAAGCTTGGCTCAACTTCTATATCTCACAGCATTCACAGCCGAAGACTTTTGAAGGAGAGCTTGGCTGCCGTTTTTTTTTTACAAATTTTTGTATTTGGTTGGATATTACATCTTTTTGTTTTCGTATCGCTATCAAGGTGTGAATGATTAAATTTGTTGAGTTCAAAGTTGTTTTTTTACATTTTTGGGCCCATGGTCCCCCCAAAGATACCCCTTAAATAAATAAATAAATAATACATTTTTATTTACAGACTACCCACTCAGTTATATAACTGATTTTCAGTGGGGGACTTTAAATCAAAGCGACCAAGCCAACCCTGCAGGCCCGACGCAATCGACGAGTGAGCGATAACCACCAAAGATCAATATTTTTAATAGGAAATATATCAATCAGTGGTATGGACAGTGCGAACACCCGCGGATCAACGCCAGAATCAACAAGGCCGATTCAGAACAACTCTGAAATTTAATTATGTGCTTCGTTGCTAGGACGGCTCCAAAGTCACCGTTTACAAACTCCTAAGACAAGAACTGATAGACTTAAGTCCAAATCAGAAGTTAAAAAACTTCTGACTTTAGCGGGAATCGAACCCTGGCCCTTCTGCATTGGAAGCAGATACGCTAACAACAAGACCAACGCACTAGCATAAGCACTAGATATTTATAATGGTTAAGAGCATGTTTAATTTCAAGCTTGTATACAAATTACTACGCCTGAGTAATAACGCGTTTTGATTTTGCTAGGACGGCTCCAAAGTCACCGTTTACAAACTCCTAAGACAAGAATTGATAGACTTAAGTCCAAATCAGAAGTTAAAAAACTTCTGGCCCTTCTGCATTGGAAGCAGATACGCTAACAACAAGACCAACGCACTAGCATAAGCACTTGATATTTATAATGGTTAAGAGCATGTTTAATTTCAAGCTTGTACAAATTACTACGCCTGAGTAATTACGTGTTTTGATTTTGATTTTGATTTTGATTTTCCCCGGTCCCAATTGCCCGGTTTTTGTTATATGAGGTACATCTGAGTGTGGCCCAAGTTTCAAAGTTCTAAGATGAACCGTTTTCTCGGTATAGCGTATTATTCATAAGAGTACGGAATTACCTACTTTTGATAATTTTGGTTTTTTTCCGGTACCCGTTAACCAATTTTGCTTTCCATATTCAAAAGTGATAAAGAATGAGAGATATCAAAATGTATTCCACGTTTGAAACATCTCAGTTGTAGCGTTTTCTTTGAATGATTCATTTCTTAAGTTCAGATATGTTTTTTGTCATTTTTGGCCCATGGTCATCCCAAATTTAGCCCCTTGTGTTTTGGACGCAAGATATTTATAATGGTTATAGCATGTTAAATTTCAAGTTTGTACAAATTACCACGCCTTGGTATTACGCGTTTTGATTATCATCCAATTTGATTTTCTCCGGTCCCTGTTACCCGATTTTGGTTTTGAAAGCAAAAGGCACTGCGTCTGAAATACAACTAAGTGTGGTCCAAGTTCATAGTTCTAAGATTTACCGTTTTCTCTGTAGGCTAAAGAACTCTCCGCGGAGAACTGCCACCCACCCACCCACCCACCCACCCAACCACCAGCCACCAGCCACCAGCCAGCCTTAAGGAATTTGACGATGCTTGAGAGCCTTTTTTAACACAGAACGAGTTGTCGGATCGGGTTGATTTTATTTTTGCGTATGTCATGGACCACATACCATGTCATATACCGAGTTTCAAGATTGTAACTCTTTCGGGGCGCGTGTGCAGATAGCTGAAAACCCCCCAACTCTTGTAGGTGTATATAGGGCCGGAGTTCGGTGTCGCCTAAGCATCGCATCGCTTGTCTGCGGGCGACGACCGTCGCCCTAGATAGTACTTAATTCATTGAATTAACACAGAACGAGTTGTCGGATCGGGTTGATTTTTTTTTTGGTATGTCATGGACCACATACCAGGTCATATACCGAGTTTCAAGATTGTAACTCTTTCGGGGCGGCGTGTGCAGATAGCTGAAAACCCCCAACTCTTGTAGGTGTATATAGGGCCGGAGTTCGGTGTCGCCTAAGCATCGCATCGCTTGTCTGCCGGGCGACGACCGTCGCCCTAGATAGTACTTAATTCATTGAATATCAGCCAAATTATATTTGATTACTCCAATATTTTACTTTAGTCTGTTTTTATTCTTGACACACAGGAAAAAAGTTTTAAAAAATATATACAGTGCACAACAAGTACGTCGGAACCTCATTACGTGCAAATTTTTTGTCAACACATGGACTGGCGTTTCCTTCATAAAATATGTAAATATGTATCAAAAGAGCTGATTTTTCGTGTGTGTTCAGAACAAGTCAACTTATAATGTGACCTAGGATACGTGATATGTGACCTATTTGAAAATACTTCTGATAGACATGGCAACTTGTCAAGTCTGACAAATATTACGATGGAGAAACTGTCGTGATGAAAAAATAATAGTAAAAAATACACATCAGACTTAATAATTATTATCCGTTGTCTAAACAAAATTATCAAGATAAATATTTTTAGCTTCTATCTTTTAACTAGATAATTTTCTTCATTTTACCTTCTATGTTATCTAGATAACATTTTGGATAATTATCTTTATCTTTACCTAGATAAAAATGAATTATCTAGTCCCTACACTGCTCGAAAAATAGCGAAAATTTTACTTGCTGTCATTAAAAATATATATATATATATATCATAACTAGGTAGCTTCGCAAATGCTTTTTTCAGGCGCGTTGTTGGATGAGCGTAATTGGTGCATTGAGCTGTCATGTGTATATGAGAAATAATTTTCGATTGCACTCAAATTTCACATGAATATATTTATTTATAAAATTAATGTTCTGTGAAAAAATTATTACAATCGGATAAAGCATGTAGGTGTTATAAGACGAAGGAATTTTTAAAAATCGAAAAAAATCGTAAAATTGAGATTTTCACGAGAAATAGTTTTTTGCTTGCGCTAAAAAATGTGGCAGTTCTAAGTTCAGAGATTTTGTAGGTCTCCTGAAAATTTTATTGCAATTGGAGTATCGGTTTAGCCGGAATCGTGTTAACAGACACACAAAAATACAAACAGAAAAAAAGAAAAACATTCCAGATTTTTTTCTCCAGTGTAGTGAAATGGAATCTTCGCTACGCGCGCCACGCGCATCCAAGTCAAACCATTGCGTGTATAATTGAAGCAATGTGACAGGCATTTTAGAAATAACTTCAACGAAAAATCCATAAACTAAAAAAACTGTTCACCATTTGACTTCATAAAAATTGTCTAAAATTTTCACAGAAACCGTTTGTGATGTAGAAAAACAAAAAGTTACCCGTATTCGGTGATTTAAACTTCTTTTTAGAAGTATCTTTAAGCAGAAGCCATATCATGTTCGTTTATCGTTTACTATAGAAATCGGAAGATTTCTTCCGAATTCATGTTGCACTTTTCTCTTCAATTCACAGTCACACCCTTCACAACCCAATTACCGTTTTCTGTACATTATAAACGACTGAGTGAGTAGAACACACTTGCGAACGTGATCCACCCACGCCACTGATACAAAAATTTGTTTAAGTGGCGTTTACTTTCGCTATGATTTCAAACAGGGACACTCGATGTAAAGAGTGCGGATGCCGTTCTTTTGCGGTACGATAATCACTCAGATAGAGGGGTATCACGTTCCGCTCCAACTATCCGAGGAATTATGCCGTTCCATAAATTTAGAGAGTAACCAGAGCTACCAGACCACCACGATATCATATCATCGATTGGCTTCACATCCTTTAGGTAGCACTAGTTGCTTTATCTCTCGCTCGTCCCTGGCATATGAAGTGAATAGTTCATAAGCGTTGTCATTTTCAGGGTCCCTACGATATTGTGTTAGAGCAAATTTTCCCATGTGAAGACCAGGGAAATGGGAAGGGAAAGTTCAACATATCCTTGTATCTGGGTCCTCCAGACGCGTCCAGGAAGAGGAAGAGGCTGCATAGAGGAAGCTTCTCCTGGCCTTTCACCAAGGAACAAACAGAATCCATGGACGTAAGCGTGAATAATTTCTCGTGGGAAACCTTCCCAGGGTGCAATGCATGCCCCACTTCAGGTGTCTAACTAAAGTCTATCTATCCATGAAGTACAAAGTGACCATCGACGGACGCGTCGGGTATGGGTATGAGGCAGCTGCTAAGGGTTGTCGCGTGTAGTCGTAAAATAGACCATCCTAGAAACTGAGGGTTTTTATACCTGCTGTATTAATTTATTTATTGATTTTTTTGTTTAATTGCAAATATCTAATAACGCTGTTGAAATATTAAGCGTGCGTCTTGAATTTCATTTTTTTGGACGAAATTCTACGATAAAAACTGACTGAGTTACGGATAATGCTTCTATAACATATTTTGATAATATTATATAATATAATAATAAGTATTTCAGTCAGTTTTGATCGTAGACACTAGGGAAAAAAACACATTTCATAACTCAAGCTACACATTTGAACCACGTTATGAAATATTTGCAATTATAAAAAAATATTTTGCTGAATAAATTATTTTCATCACAATAGATTTGAAATGGGCGAAGGCAGGTAGAAACAAACCCATGTTCGCTCCCAAGTTCGGTCACGCCAAAAAAGGTGGAAAGGGAAAAATGCAGACAATAGACGGGACGACCGATCCCGGTCTCGTCCGCCGATGGTCACTTTGTACCTCAAGGATGGATAGACTTTAGGTCTATTGGAGATATGACAATTGTGAAGAAATGTTATGAGGACTCAATCCATTGCATTCGCATTAACGACTGAGGAAAACCTCTGACAAAAACTTCAGTCAAGATTGTCGGTCTCGACTGGGTTTGAACCCTAAAACTCCCGAATCAGAGTTGCGCGCTTAACAACACTGTCGGTGGGACGTGAACTCAAATGTTATTCTTGTTGTGTAATGAGATTTATTTAGTTGTCCTCCTTTGTAAATCAGTGTTTTAACTAAATAGGATAGACGTTGCAAAAAACCTTGCACGTACCATTTCAAAATTGTGGGCTTAATCACTTTTATCTGTTCCTTTTCAATCCGAATCCCAAAAGACAAAAGTTGGCAAAATTACAAGACTAAATAAAAGAGCAAACCTTAATTAAATTTTTTTCGGACGTGAAACAACCTTTAAGTCAACAATTTGTATTTAAATTTCCTCACTCATGACATGAAGTTCAAAATTGTTTTGAGAATTTTTTTTTTTATAATTAGACGAGTGAGCGAAGCGAATGAGGATTTTATAACGCTACTCGATCGGGCTTTGTCGTGATTAATTCTGTTTGTACGGGCTCATACGGCCTAACGGTCAAATAGATTGAGCTGAAATTTTAAACAAACATCCTTGACCAGTTAACTTAGAACTGCTAACAAAATGAGCACAATCCATTTCGATTTAAACCTACAAGAAATAATAAACTGAAAAATAGGCCTATATGTGTAGGAATTCTTTTAACAACAATGGCTTTTCTTTTGAAAAAATCACTGTCTCTTAGATGTTACTCGGTTGCAATGGACTACACATGTAGGCCTATTTTTCAGTTAGTATTTTCAGTATTTTAGTTCGGCTATTACAATTGTATCTTTCACACGTGTTTCTACAAAATGATTATATGGGGAAACGATTTTCTGTAATAACTCCCGATTCACGATTATTCGTGTGTGATCGTCTGTACACAATTTTAAATTGTACCATCCAATTAAAGGGTGACAGAAATTGTATCCCTTACACAAAGCTCAGTCTTGTGCTCACTATTAACGAAAATATTACGCGCTACTTTTATTTCGTACTGTAACTGTATTACTTTGTACCAAAAGATTTACGATAAATTTTTTAAATGATTATTTTTCTTCACACTCTTTAGCCTAGCTTGCGTTTGATAGTTAAAACGTTGGTTCTAGCTGCTAGCATTGATGGATCAGAAGGAGATCACGACCCGGAATGTGGTCAGTTTGATTTCGATTTACATTTCACCTCAATCTTCTTGACCAGCCAATAAGAACTAGAAATATTCACATTGTATTGTATCTATCAAGCAACGTTACTTCCCTTCATGATTTCCTGTTATTAAGACTCTATTTTGACCAAGTTTAACTCAGTTTAACACAGAAAGACTATAAACTTGGGTCTGTCCACAGATTAACATTGACTTCTACCAGAAGAAAAACAACGATTATCTCCTGATGTACCCATACAAAGAGAATCTGTGTAAGGGGGACTAGACTGACGTTTTGGGTACAATCGAAGAAATTTTCTCATGAATATGTCTTTATTTTTCGATTTTGTCTATATTCGTGACATTTGGGCCGATCTGACCAAACGGGTGGGGCTACAACGTTCATATTTCACATGGACATTAAGGCAATGTGAAGGAGAAGTATGCTTTCTGAAGAAAAGTTGAAAAAGTTAGCCAGAATCTATAGAAATTAAGCTAGTTTTTGGTTTTTAGTGCGATATTTTCGTGACATTTGGGCCAATTCTGACCAAACGGGTGGGGCTACAACGTTCATATTATACATGGACATTAAGGTTATGGTGATGTAGTACCTTTTGAAAGAAAAAGTTGAAAAAGTTAGCCAGAAGCCATAGAAATAAAGCTTTTAATATAAGTTGTTTATGGTAAATAATACCAATTGACAGGTAACAATAGAAACTTGGCAACAAAACAAAGCACTTGCAAAAGTAGATATCCGAAGCAAACAACTTGCAAAAAACAAAGCACTCACGCGGCGGGACTTTAGCGTTTTCCTAGTCTTAATGAAACTTTATGGTAACGTTCAAAATCACCGAACTTAGATATGTTACGATTTTGGGTACAACCGAAAAAAATTCTCATAAAAATTGTACTTATAGGGCAACGATAGGTCAATATGCCCTCGCTGCCCCGCACCTCTCCGCGGCTGGCACAACGAGGCGCGTGTCGGTTCTCTGTCTCTCTCTGACTCGCAGGCTGCACTCGGTCGCATCGTATTGTTGAAAATGATCGATGAAAGGGACCTTTCAAAGGTAAACCAAAAGGATAGCAATAGTCAACCATCCATCAATCGACTGGAAAAAGCGTTCGCGACGGGTCCTAGTTTTAAAAATTATCATAAATTATTAATGAATAAAATATATCCTCATTACATTGACATACATCTAAACCAGTTGTCATCCATATTATTCGGCGTTACGTTCGGCCTGTCACCTCTCACCTTATGTGTTTGTTCCAGGGCAACTACACCTTCAATGACTGGGAGGTCGTCTTCAACCTGCCCTCCTATGCTCCCATGCTGGAGTACGGTGCCTATAGAGCCACTGCGAGATTACTTTCTAACAAGGAGATCTTCGCTTGCTTCACTGTGCTGACTGACGTTAAACCAAAACGCGGATATTTTGCATGGGGTTAAAAGAAAAATTGATTCTGTCCAGAATTGTAGTTTTGAGCTCAAGCGATTTTAAAGTTTGAATCTGGAATGATTGATTAATAATAGGATTAACTTTTCAAAATAAGTATTGACATGTGAACGCTTTACGCCTTAGACAAACCGAAAACATTAATACTGCAGAATAAAAATAGCACATTGATTAATTTTATGCAATTGATTTTGAACTGTTTTTCAAAAAAAAAATATATGTTTTCAGCACACTTTCTTGTTTTTTATTTACTAGGAAAACGCTTAAGTCCCGCCGCGTTGTTGGATGAGCGTAATTGGTGCATTGAGCTGCCATGTGTTACGCGGATTTTCTGTTGTTCTGTGCAAAAATCATTACTTAGTCGAAGATTTTTTTTAAATTAAATAAATTAAATAAAAATTAATTTAATTTTTTTAATTCATCGTCATTTAAAAAAAATAAAAAAATCGTAAAATTGCAATTTTCATAAGAAATGATTATTCGATTGCGCTCAAATTTAACACGAGTACATTAATTCATAGAATTAAGGTTCTGTGAAAAAATGATTACAATAGGATAAAGCATGTAGGTGTTATAAGTCAAAGAATTGTTTTAAAAAAGAAAAAAAAACGTAAATTTCGATTTTCATGAGAATAAATTTTTCGATACGCTCAAATTTCACACGAATATCTTAATTCATAAAATTAAGGTTCTGTGAAAAAATCATTACAATCGGATAAAGCATGTAGGTGTTAGAGGTCGAAGAAATTTTTAAAAATCGAAAAAAATCGTAAAATTGCGTTTTTTATAAGAAAAAATTTCCCGATTGCGCTAAAAAAACGTGGCAGTTCTAAGTTCAGAGATTTCAAAGACCTCCATAAAATTTCATCGCAATCGGAGTATCGGTTTAGCCGGAATCGTGTTAACAGACACACAAAAAAAAAGAAAGAAAAGAAAGAAAAAAAACAAAACATTCCGGATTTTTTTCTCCAGTGTAGTGAAATGGAATCTTCGCTTCGCTCGCTACGCTCGCTACGCTCATCCAATTATTATGTTCTTCTGCACTCAAGAGACTATCTTATTAGCCTTTCTCAATAATTAAAATAATAACCTTTATCTTATAGATAATCAGAACTAAAGAGATGTCAGATGTCACTACTGCCAGCGGACTTAATCAGTTTTACATCTGACAATTGTTACTGTCCTGCTTAAGTGTCACACATCTGTACCGCGAACCTTGACTGTGGACTAACTAAAAAATGGATTATAACTGGATTATTGGATACTATTAATAGAGTAAGGACTTTGAAAATAGGTACTACCATAGAGCTCGTTTTTCTGAACAAGTTCACGTCAATTGCGGATTTTCACAAAAAGTGGACTTAATCACTTTTTTTCTTTTCAGCCTACGTTTCTTGTATCTAAAATATTACATATATGGCAAGAAAATAAAAACATGCACATTTGGCAGTGATGGGAAAATTAAAGATACAAAATCACAAAAAAAAATACTTTTAAAGTAATTTGTTGAAAGTGTAACTCAAGCCCCTCATTCGAAGTTATCGATCGATGGTTAAATTCTCTTGAATGTTTGTGACATTTCACTTACTCTCCTGACCTCGGCTAGCTCAACGTCGGCTCGGAGAGTACAAGATGTTGAAATGAAATAATCAAATGATTGCTGTACTTAGGTTAATTAAAATTAGGTGATTGTTGTAGAGCTGGGAACAAGGTGATTTAAAAGATAAAGATTACTTACAAAATAGTGAGATTAAACAAACAAACAAAAATGACAATTTAAATACAGAAATACAATAAATGAATATGACAGGTACCAGTTAAATATAATCCCTATATGGTCATATAAGAAATTTAAATAACGATACCTGTTCAGAAGTTCTTGTGGGGGTGATATTGTGGGGGGGTGAAGTAGATGATCCGGTAGGGGCTGACGACTTCCTCTCGTTCAGATTAGGCTCGGAGGGAGGGCAAACTGTTCGTGGAAGATTGGTACTGTTCAATGGGTAGCTGCAGATGGTAGACGCTCCGAGTTAATGTGATTGACTGTGGTTGATTGATTGTGAATTGTGAAATGAATTGACGTCCTTGTAATCAGAATGGTTTTGGGTTGCGATGATTGCGATGGTTGCTCTCAGAAAAGAATTGTTCTAACAGTGATGCTCGATGAAGGCCGGAAAACATTTTAATTGCCTTGCATATTAATAAATTTCGCACTCTCTCTTTTTATCTTAAACACACGTCCTCACTTCAATGCAGGTTAATTTTAAACATTACAGCCACACACAACACAACCGTCCTCCAGAACTCCGCCATATCAGCACTAGCATTCTCTCCGAATTCTCTGCCAGAACTGACCAAAGTACGTCCGGAGACTTTCATCCTTCTTCTAATACTTAGCATGATATCCAATCAGAGTATTGTTTAAAAATTACGTCATACACAAACCAATAAGAATCTTTTAGGGGTGTTTTAGGAACGCCCAAATTTGGCCTGAGCTCCCCTCGCAAGCTGACTTGAAATAGTTTATAATATGGTTATATTTATATTTATGGGCAACTAACTAAATTAGAAACACCCTAAGACGATGTGAGAACTAAAACTTGGAAAACAGCTGCAGTCCTTCCATACCCAGCCACCTTTAGGTTATTCTTAAGTTAAACAAATAAAAAGCTGAGGTTGTTATAAGGGTTACAAAATGGTAAAAATAGATTGATTGTAACGAGTCTAGACATACCGACACCCCTCTGGCTATTAAGAAAACACTTAACCTCGTCTACAATTCTATTTTTTTGTTACTAAAATTACTTAAAATTCTCATTTGCATAACCTACGAAATAGTCCTGTGTTTGATGGGCACAATAATAATACAAATTAATTATAAGGGGGTTGAACCGTATCGTCTTATGTTCTTCTGTCAAACAGGTTGACTGTAATGCACAAGATCGGGCAAAAGCTTTTGACCAAGTCCCTCACACAAAATTGTTAGCAAAATTAAAAGGTTATAAAGTTGAACACAACGTAATAGGGTGAATACTGGATAAGCTCTTTCCTTTTCGATAGGAAACAATCTGTGGTTTTTAATGGTTCTCGTTCTGTAGAAGCTCATGTTACTTCTGGAGAGCCACAGGGGGCTATTATTTGGCCTTACCTGTTTACAAACTTCTTTTGGATCTTCCTAAAAGTGTGTCATCTTAAGTTAACCAGTATGCTGATGATACAACATTATTTCGTCCTATTTCAGGATGAGTAAATGTCTACTTACATTCTTTTAGGAAATGTTCTTGTAATGCAAACATCTATCAAACTACTTGGTATCACTATAACGACAGATTTAAAATTAAAGTGTGATTTGCACACAGACAACGTTAGAGACAGAGCTTCCAAGTTGTTAGGTATCGTCAGTCGTAAAAGAAATTCAAAATCTTTAAAAATTGTATATCTATCTCTTATCCGCCCTATAATAACGTATGGTCTACCTGCTTGGCATCCAACTTCCCAGTTAAACTTGCATAAACTAGAGGTTATACAAAACCGTGCTTTACACATTTTTTAACATTTTTTAAAATAACTTTAAAAAAAAATGTGTTTTATTCTCTCAAAGTGCCTCTGAGCGGTTGAACAAATGTGGTCTGCCATCAATCCAAAATTATTGTAAGCAGACGGATGTTTGATTTTAAGAAACTTAATTACCGGTGTAACAGACCTTGATCCGTTTAAAAGAATATCAATTCAGTACAGTAAATTTAACCATAATAATACTGGCCTAATTTTATAGACTCCCCGTCCTAGAACATCTATTAAGCAAAATCATTTTTATAACCGTGCCGTTTCTCTATGGAATACTAATCCTCTAGAAATCAAAGATGCTACAAATTTCAAGAATAGAATAAAAGAATATTTAAGTTAATAAATTATAATTTTAAATGTATGTATACTATAATAGGCCTACCGTATTTTGATACTACAACATTGTGTTATTTTATTGACTATTTTATTCTAGGATTTCAAATAATATTAAGTTATTATTACTTAGTTTTAATGAATGGAATCAGGCATTACTTGCTATGGGGCTATGCCCTCTCTGATTCTCTTCAACATGTTAAGTTTACTTTGTAGCTTGATTTGTTGAAAAATAGTAATAATAAACAAATTCCCTCTTCCTTTACATTGGTGCAAACTAACTAGATATGTCTTTAATTGAACATAATTATGTTTAAAATCCATGTCCTATATTCTCTGAATCATGACAATGTTATTCTAAAACTAAAAAATGAGCATAGAAGATTTTTTAACTTTTTTTTTAAAATTTCGAAGCAGTAACGTTTTGTGTTAAATATTGGCCCTACGAATAACAATAACAATACATTCTAATTGGAGTTTACAAAATAAAACTGTCAATAATAGTTTTTGTTTCGAATAGACCCAATATTTTGTAACATAGACACTAGACACAAGGCAAGAGTAGACAATACACGAAGTAGACATAACCCAGGAGCTATGATCATCCCTCCTCGTGCACGAACTATCGTTCTGTACCGACAGTGTTAGCTCTAGCTCACGACTCTGATTCGGGAGGTCCCGGGTTCAAATCCCGTCCAGACCGGTGATCCTGCATGAAGGGTTTTTCCGTTGTTTCCTCAGTCGTTAATACGAATGCAAGGGATTGAGTTCTCTTAAACAGCCCTAGGACATCCCTTCTCAATTCTAGTAATTAAACAGCCCTAGGACATCCCTTCTCAATTCTAGTAATTAAACACCTCAAAAAACAGCGGCATCTATGGCCCTCTCATTTGCCAGTATTAAATCGTCAAGGTTACAGCAATCTACCATTGTTGGACAGATTAGAAGGTGAGAAAGATCTTGTCCGTCTCCACATTTGCAGTGGGCATCCTCCTCCACTGGCAAAAAGCCCCACTTCCCCAGGTTGGTTTTGCATCTGGAGACGCCTGTCCTAGAGTTGATTGATTTCCAAATGGCGTGTGGAAGATCTTGCCCTGGCGCCAGTTCTTCCTTTGGCTCCGTGAGGTTCCAGCAGTTCTCCCACCATCTGGAAACTCGAGTATCTTCAGCCGTGCCGACGAGTGGTCTGGTTCTCCCCATGAAACTGGGCATGCATTGCACCCTGGGCATAATACTATGTTACTATCGTTCTGCATGTTATGGAAACCTCTTCCGGCTGATGTAAAGATTTCGAGACATTCCAGTGTTGCGGTTAGGACCTAAAAGGAGTGTGCACTTTCGATTTATTTTTGCATTTGCCGATTGTGACGAAGAATGGACCTAGATCTAGAGTTTTTAGACTGTACTTCCTACGTCATTGACCGAGAATAAGTACATTCTACGTAGTTTATCGTAGACTTGTATCCGAATCTAGACCTGGAGCTGGACCTAGCCTTGGAATTTAATTCAGTCACACCCACTGTTAGAATCAACTAGGGTAAGTTCTCTTGTAATAGGCCTACGTATGCTATGTAGGGTGTGTTATATTAGCTCCAACGGAAGAATTATGATTTCTAGAGTTGGGGGTAGTATGAATGTACGGTAAGAGGAATGTCGCTTTTGTGTATGAAAAAGAAATATCTTTACAAACACAAGCAAATATTATCTGTGCTTGATCACAGAGTTCCTCCGTGTGCTACACCCACGCTGAGCCAGCGTGAATAGAGTAAAAAAAAATGCTTGTTATGTTGAGAAATCAATTTTCAAGCTATCTGCATTCTTACATTTAAATGGCTACATCCAAGGTTACATCCTGTTAATAATTGCAAAGTTTAGAATTAATTGAATAATTAAAAATAATATCTATCTGCATAGCATAGCATAGCTGCAATAGCATTCATTCATTAAAGCGGGCTTCATTATCTTTACAGCGCTAACAATTGATTTATGTCAAGGCTTAGCAGCGGATGTTCATCTGCTTCACATCCGGTGTGAGGGATTCACAAGCGAGGTTATGCATCTAATTAGTATATGTTGTTGAATAGGAATATTCTTGCACAAAGAATGAGTAGCCCTGACCATGTGAATATAAATACTAGCTACGACGAAGCCTTTTCAGTATTAACTTCTTAGCTGTCAAGTGGCTATCAACCAAGAATAATGAAGCTGGTCCAGGCTCTAGTGGGGCTAACGATTGTAGCCTGGCTAGTTTGTGAATCACAAGAGCATGGAGTTAATATGGTAAGCCATCTGAATTTCATATCTTACGTGACACATGTTATTCACGTTCCATATCGATAACAATGATATCCTACCATTTCTTCATTAAACAGTGAAGTCAAGTAGGAGGTTGTAGCGGATTGACCCTTCTCGACTCCGCTCTCTCACGTTGGGCTTTAAATATATACTAAAATTAATTAAAATAAAATTAATAAAATGGTTCGAAATTGTTAACGATTGAAATTAATTAAATAACCACAATTTAATAAGTCAAAGATGATGCACTAATGAAGAACCAATTAATAAGAAGATTACTCATCGTAATAAGTGACGATCTGAACTTGGTAAGATAAAAAAAAGATAATGCAATTTAAAAGAGTAAATGACCCATAAAGTCAGCATCAACAATCTATACAATACCTCTTCATATGTGACTAAGCTAACGCATACAAAAAATTGTTACAAAACAGCCATACCTTACACACTCAAAAGTAATGAGACCTATAATAAGGCCAAGCTCATCTACCCTTCCATATTTGCGCATTCTTAATTCATAAACATACAGTGCCCCGTAAAAACAAGGTTGAAAGGCTTGGCAAACCTTGGCCTTGTGGAGATATCCGTCCACGAGTTCGACTTGTCCTGACCTCACCACGCCGTCGACTGACTTGGCGTCGGTTCACCACTCCTATTTACCTTAGCAACCAAACAATCATCTTATCTAAATGTTATGTTCTGATTTTTTTAAAATTTAATGTAGTGTAAAATGTAAAAGCAAATGTTACTTTGTACACAAAATGTTTAGTAACCTACAAGAAACCTTTTGCAACATAAATAATTGAAATTGGTAAGCTAAAGCTTTAGTTAAACAACATTAAGTAGTTTGTTTTGGTCCAAGCCTCAGCATGTATGGTAGGCTCCTAACTATTGTAAATCATTTGAACAAATTTTTCTCTGAAGCCAGTTTATAACTGATTATGGCACAAAAAGTAAAGCAAAACACTCTATACTGGGCCTACTACAATAGTATGAGTGGGTACCAACATTGGTGCCAATCATTTAGTAAGCCAATGTCGGGGGCTAGTGTCAAGCTGTTCAACAAAGAAGAGATGAGGTCTATTCCTACTCACAAACTTCAAAATCACACCCAGGTCCTGCACTAGGACTTTGACCAGCAGACAAAGCTCAATGGTAATAAGAGTCAGGGACTCGCTATAGGCCTAGGCCTAACAAAGAAGACCTGCTACGATATTGACCTTGGCCGGCTACTTAGAGAGGTTGACTTATTTAAAAAGCAAACCAAACGACTGGCAAAGCTACTGGGCCTAGGCCTACCCAACATGGCCTTGCCCTACCGAGAAATTAAATGAAAAACTCACTAGGCCTTTAAATTCCCACCTGCTGGATAGGCTTGGTAATGCGATCCTGAACCAACGTAAGCCAACGCCGACATCTACTGACATTTCTACTGAAGAAGAACCCATATTGAATATGAACCAGAACCCTCCTAAACGCGTCAAGATCCTAGCGGACAGCCTTGATCGGTTTACATCAAAGTTATTAAAAAGTGAACTAGACTAACACACACACCAGCCCTAAAATAAACTTCAAAATAGACGCCTAATTAAACCAGGTGCATGTGCAATGGAAGTGACCTTACCAGTAAAATGCAAGAACTTGGTGTAAATGACACACTTTTGGTCATAGCAGGCGCTAATGACAAGGAAAAGGACATAAATAAAATTTTAGAGGGACTGACCCCAATTTGCGACAACCAATATAGCTGCAAACCCAAGGTATTGTGTGGATCTCCAACATAAACAATCACATCCACTTTATTAAGTGTATACTTACAGCTGGTGAACTGACAGGTTATTGTCAGTTGGTGTTGTTGTTGTTGTTGTGTAATTAGCCAACTATTGGGAATTAAACGAGAGTTCTATTGAACTACTTCTAGCGCTAGTCATGTAGTAGTAGCTGCGACAATCCATGCAACGACAAGACAAGAATGGCTACCCACTGAAGTGGGAACAGACTGTTACTGGCATGTGTTTAATTGTATTAAAGTAGAGTAGAGTAGAGTAGATCTTTATTCACTAAGACTAATACATGGTACAAGTATACACCTCTTCGTGAAGAGGGGGTGAATAGTTCCTAAGGCTAAAACATGGTATAAAATGAATAATAATGTAGAATGCGTTTTTCATGTGAATCAAGTTATATGTATATTACTTGTATGGTGTACAAGTATTGAGAATTGACATTTATATGAGGGCATCGAAGAGGTATAATGATTCTGAAGAAGATAAAGTGGCCGTGTTTCTCAATTTCATTGGAGATGAGGCCCTAGAACTCTTCAAAACGTTCGAAATGAGGGACGCAGACGAAAAGGATCTGTCAAAAGTGAAGAAAAAATTCGAAGAATAGGCCTACTGCACACCGAGACGAAATCTTGAATATGAACAGAGTAAGTTTTTTACATGTGTACAAGAACAGTCAGAAGTGTTTGACCATTTTCTAACAAGACTTAAAATCCTAGCTAAATCCTGTGAATTTGGAACTCAACAAAATCAATTACTAACTTTGAGGGTAGTGTTGGGTATCACCGAGCAGGCTTAACTTGAAAGACTTCTTTGCATAAGTGATCTTACTCTAGAAAAAACGGTTGATTTATGCCGAGCAGCAGGTCAGTAAACAACAGGCCATGGAACTAGGCGAAAAGGTGATAGTAGACACAGTGTTGACTAGGCCTCAAAGGTCTAGGCCAGCATCATCCAAAGACGGGAAGCGGAAAATGGAGACCGACGCATCACAGAATAAATTCCAGCGTTACAAGGCAGACGGCGGCAAAGATTTTGATTGCAAAAAGTGTGGTTACCGTCACGGTGCGCGTAGCTGCAGAGCGTTTGGAAAAACATGATGTAGAAACTGCAAACAGTTAAATCATTTTTCTAAGATGTGTACTAAGAAACGAGTAGCCGAATGTGTCGTAGACACGAAAGATAAATCTGAAGATAGCCTGGAAGATGAACATAATAGTGAACTTTACAAAGCCGAATGTGTTGTAAACTCGGAAGATGAACATAATAGCAAACTATATGTTACCTCAATTCAGAAAGTAGGCACTCTGAGCCCGAAAGGCAATAGGCCTAAGGTAGGCAGAGCATGGTTAGTAAATCTGAAAATTTAAGATTCCGAAATTAACTTCAAAGTTGATAGTGGAGCTGAGGTGAGTGTAATGCCACTTAATATTGTCAAAAATTTAAATTTAACGCAAAAGTTGAAAGATACTGCAAAAGTTCTGGTTGCCTTTGGCGATACTAAAGTAAAACATATAGGAATCATAAACCTATAGTGTAATTTAAATAAGGATCCTAGCAGAGGACCAATTGGGAATTTTCATAAGTTCCAGATATCGATAAAAGTTCCTGCAATATATAGATATTCTACTAAAAATGATATAAACTTTAATTTAAGGTTTTGTAAGTAAATCGTTCAATATCTATTGAGGGTCAAAGTTTGACCTTTTAAATTTCCCGCACATTTTTTTCGAAACGGCTGCCTACGTCACCGGCCTTCATGACGAACACGGCCGTCTAGATAAACAACAAAATTCCTTCCTTTTACCAGTCTTTGGTTCTTACAACAATGGCAAACAATAAAAAACAGTTGATATCCTTTTCCAAGTTTTTTAATCAACATTGTGTTTTTACTTATTATTAATTAAAATGCTGTTAAAGCTTACGTTGTGATATTACAAAATGTATAAAACAAAATATTTAGCATATAAGAACAAACTAGATGTCAAAATGAGCTTGTACAGCAAAGATAATCTCCAAAAGCAAGTAACTTGATATATCGTTACGTGATTGGTTGATTGGTATCATGAAAGCTGGTGACGTATGACCCGTTTTTTTCCGCCAAAATATGTAGGAAACTTCCACCCTTATTTAATAAATGAAAATATTCTCAAAATCAAGAAAATAAGATATTTTTGTGTAAAGGAAGGTGGCTTAACCCAGTAGAACCATAAAGTAATGTTATGCAAATTCCCTATTGCAGTAACTTTTATGGTAGTAGACAAGGAGTTTACTCCATTGTTAGGACTACAAGATTGCAATAATCTAGGCTTGATATTTGTCAGGGAAATAGAAAGTGAGCTTGGATCCAGGGTTCCACTAGATACTTATGCCAAGCTGCTGTAAGCTGGGTCTTCTCACCTGATGTAACAAACCGCCATTTTATATCTTAGCGTGTGTTTTAAAACTAATCTGGAGCGCTCCGAACACGCTCTGTAATATTATCCGTAGCCGAATGTGCTATGTTTTTGTTTTGTTTTGACAGATCATGGACAGCAAGGATTTGGCATTGTGGATTATTACCACTATTACTTTTGTATTTAGCTAGACTGTGGTTACAACTCCACGATAAAAGATTGTGTGTGCATAAGCCTAGGCTAGCTGGACTTTGTGTGTGATTTTTCATAGACCAAGGCCTAGACCTTACCCAATAAAGCGTTCTTGTAGCCTGGGGGATTAGGCCCCTAGGCATAAGTCGACGTAGAGCTTAGGTCTGGAGGTTAACCGCGTTCTCAGGCCTAGGCCCTAGGCTTAGATCAGATTCAAGTTCAAGTTTGATTAAAATGAATCATTAGGTTTTGGTTTAGGTTTATACATGGTGCAAGTATGGCTTGGGCTCATCTTTATCTCGTCAACCACATCAATGCTGTTTGCCTCGGGCCCTAATATCCATTATGCAAATGAAAATTGAGATATGAAGTTGAAAGATATTAAAATTATTTACATCATTATGTTACCTGCAAATATAATAGTCAAAGAATATATTAGTGGAAGCCTATTTATGTATTTATTGCATTCAAATGTGCAACCGACTTCTGAAATTGACGTCCAGCTGCAGTTTGCTCTTTGTTTACAAAATCTCTGTAAGGTCCGTTGGATAATGTGTGCGCGCACTCAGTAGACACATTATCAAGTGGGCCTTGACTTCAAGATATAAAATGGCGCTTATACATTGTGGAAGTACAAGCGAAGACCCACCTTACAGCAGCTGTTAGGTATCTAGTGGACCCTGCTTGGTTCTAAAGAGTGTGTGATGCAGTCGCACAGAAAACTATTTCAGGGATTGGGATGCATGCCTAACATATGCACAATAACTTTAGAAAAGGACCATACCTATGTTATACATCCTGCTAGGAGGATCCTAGTTAGTCTAAAAGATAAGTTGAATGATACTTTGTTGTCTTTAAAAAAGGAAGGGGTAATACAAAGGGTGACAAAACCAAAAAATTGGGTAAATAACTTGGTTATAATTGAGAAACCTTATGGGGATCTAAGGTTATGCATTCACCCAGTAGATCTAAACAAAGCAATGAAAGGGAGCATTACCCAATTCCCAATGCACAAGATGTAATTGCAAACCTATCAGGAATGACTCTCTTTTAAATTGTTGACATAAAGGAAGGGTTTTATCACATTTGTTTGGAAGAAGCTTGCTCTCACCTATGTATTTTAATAGTCCCATGGGTAGATTCAAGTTTCTTAGAATGCCATTTGGTATTAAATCTGCCCCTGAAATATTCCAGACTAAAAATACTGAGATTTTTGGTGACTTTCCAGTACTGCAGGTTATATATGATGACATCAATATAGCTGGCAGAACAGAATGCGAACATGACAAAGCGCTCCTAGAAGTTTTTAAACGTGCTAATGAGGGGAAGAACAAAGCGCTTCCTTTACATTGGTAAAAGCCTGTACCCTTACCTTGTAGCCTTACCCCAAAGTTGTGTTATTGAGTGAGATATCTTATGAAAGTGTTTGATAATGCATTTAATGAATGAATCAAATATAGAAATGGGTGGGGAATGAAAAGAAAATAAAATACAAAGAAAGGAAAAAATAGAAAGAAAAGGAAATGAAAAAAGAAGAAAAAAAAAGAAAAATAGAAAGAGAAAAAAACATTAAAAAACATAAGGTTTAATCCTGACAAGTTTCAGTACAAAGTAAAGGAAGTATGGTACATGGGATATGGGATATGTCATGTCAGCACAAGGTTTTAAAACAGATGAGGAAAAAGTAAAGGCAATAGCAACATTTCCTTCCCCTACTAATGTGACCGAGTTAAAACGATTTATGCGCATGGTTAACTATGTAGGGCAGTTTATCCCCAACTTATCATCAGTAACAGCCCACCTTAAGGTGCTCTTAATAAAGGATGTCCCTTGGATATGGTCACATGATCAGATACAGGCTTTTACCAATGTAAAGGAAGCGCTTTGTTCTTCCCCACTATTAGCATACTACGACTCGAACAAACCCTTAACCTATGTTCTTCCCCACTATTAGCATACTATGACTCGAACAAACCCTTAATCTTTGTTCTTCCCCACTATTAGCATACTACGACGAAAGTGGATTGGGAGCCTGTCTTGTACAAGAAGGTAAGCCAATCGCATATGCGTCATGTAGCATGAATGAAACAAAAGCTAATTATTCGCAAATAGAAAAGGAACTTCTCAAAATTGTTTACGGTTCACAGAAATTCCATAATGACATGTACGGCAGAAAAACAGTCGTTCAAACTGATCACAAGCCCCTGATATCCATAACCTCTAAAAATGTACATTAAGTCTACCCCACACTACAGCGATGACAATTAAAATTGGTTTAATATGACCTAGACATTCAGTATGTCCCAGGGTCTAAAATGTATTTAGCAGACACCCAATCAAGGGCATGTTTACCTGATGTAGGTGTAGAGGATTGTGAAATGGAAGAATTGGTACATAGTGTATCCAAAACTTACCCATGTCAAATTTAAGAAAAAAATTAGAGTAGCCACTGAGCAATATGAGACTGATCAACTTATAAAAAACTTAATTCAGGTAGGATGGCCAGAGCACAAAAACCAAGTTCCATCACAGCAAAAGTACTTTCGGGATTTCAAAGATATTTTAACTGAGGATGATGGCATAGTATTCATCGGAGACCGGGTACTAGTTCTTCCAACATTAACAGGTAACATGTTAAGTTTACTGCACAAAAGCCATTTTGGCATAGTAAAGACCAAAAGTCGAGCTAGACAAGTGTTGTTCTGGTCCGGGATGACGAGAGATATAGAAACAAAAATAAGTAAATGTCGGACATGTTTGAGGTTTCAAAAGAAAAATGCTAAAGAACCACTTATGCCACACCCTATCCCGAATAGGCCGTGGTAAAAGTTGGCGGCAGATATTCTCGAATTCAAAGGAAATTCATATTTAATTGTAAAAGATTACTATAGTAAATGGTTAGAGTTAGAACAGTTAAATAACAAATCTGCTAAGGAAATAATCACAAAGTTTAAAGCTATCTTCTCTAGATTAGGTGCTCCAGATTGTCTCATGTTGGACAATATGCTATTTAGCAGTGCAGAATTTCTTAGATTTGCAGAAAAATGGAACTTTACAACCGTAACTTCGAGTCCTAGGTATCCTCAAGCTAACGGGATGGCCGAGAATGGTGTGAAGATTGCTAAAACCATGTTAAAAAAAGCTCATCTGCCCACAGACGATTGCAATCAAAAATGGAAATTTATGTATTCTTATTGGAATACCGTAACACCTCGATCACAGGGACAGAGTGTAGCCCGGCTCAACTGTTAATGAGCAGGCAACTAAATAAAACATTCCTAATGTTAGTTCATTGTTAGAACCTTAGCTTCAGACAGGGGTCAGGGACAAACTGCAAGTTTTGCAAGATATGCAAAAAAGGAATTACGATAAAAACTCTAGGCCCTTGCCAGCATTGTTTGAAGGAGAAAGAATTAGGATCAGGGAAAATAGAGTGTGGAATCCAGCAACTGTAGTCCAAAAAATCACATTCCGCGATCATATGTAGAACGAAATGATAATGATGGTAGTACTATTAGAAGGAAAAGGCGTGATTTGAGAAAAAGTGTAAATGAAGATGCGCCAGTAACACCAGGGTTGGATTCTGAAATGATCAGGGTATAGATAAATGAACCAGTAGCAGAAATCCCAGAAAGTATAATAAGTAGGCCTATGTCTGATAAACAATACACTCCGGAGGTAGTTACAACCCCTTATGGTAGACCATCACGTAACATGACTTCAGGCAGTCATGAGGTGGTTACCCACTCAGATGGTAGACCATCACGTGACAGGAAAGAACCAGCTGAATTAAATGATTTCATGCACTGCTCTGATTGTATCGAATCTGGCAACAGGATTGTACGTTAGCCTACGTTGTAGTCTATCCCTTCTTGCTGTTTGAAGCCTCAGACGACGAGGCGTGCCTTATAGCGATCTACTTCACCATCAGACTTCATATTCATACGGTTCACCCATTCGCAGATTTTGTTGCCTCAGCATAGCTTCTCGGCTCGTCCATTTCAATTACCATCATTTCAATCAAGCGATCAGGTTTCAACACTGTATTCAAGTTCAGCGGAGGAGCGATCACCTGGGCGAGGAGACGTCAGCAAAGCGTGTTGCTGTCAACTACAGAAGCGGAATACGTCGCTACTTGCGAGGCTGCGAAGCACGCCGTGTTGTTGAGTTGGTTGTTCAACGAGATCGCTCCATTAAAATATGTGCCGGTACTTTTTATGGATAATGTGAGTGCTATTAAACTTGCAAAGAACCCTTAATTTCATAAGCGTTCTAAGCACATAGATGTGATGATACTGTGTTTGTGTCACTCACTGCTCACTGGAAACCGTGTTACGTTTCTAGAACGTTGGCCTACTTCTCTCTTGTGTGTGATGTAAAACCTGTTATACATCTTGTCAATCTGTACCGATGTGTTTTTCATAATAAATCATATTAAATCATATCTTAAATTTTTCCAAATATCTCAATAACAACGTTTAGATAGCTCTAGTTGCTTTATCTCTTGCTCGTCCCCGGCATATGAAATAAATAGTTCATAATTGTTGTCATTTTCAGGGCCCCTACGATATTGTGTTAGAGCAAATCTTTCCATGTGAAGACCAGGGAAATGGGAAGGGAAAGTTCAACTTCTCCCTGTATCTGGGTCCTCCAGACGCGTCCAGGAAGAGGAAGAGACTGCATAGAGGAAGCTTGTCCTGGCCGTTCACCAAGGAACAAACAGAATCCATGGAGGTAAGTGAGAATAATCTGAGAAAACTTCCCATGGTGCAATGTTTGCCCAACTTAACGACAAAAAAAACTCGGAGAAAACTTTTGTAGCCGGGATTTCGGTTCTCGGTGGGATATAAACCCGAGACCTCCCAAATCCATTTCGGTTGGCGTAGCCTCAATATAACTCTTACTTTTAAGTTTAAGAAATGTGACCACTTTAATTTTGATCAACTTTATCAACGCCAAATATCCAGAGACAATACGTCTGAAAAGTAGGCACAATAGAAGAGGGACAATTTAAAAGAGCAAAACATTATTTGGATTTTTTTGAACGGAACATATCCTTGTGAGTCAACAATGGAATTCAGATTTCCTTACTGTATATGAGCGAGTTCAAAATTGTTTTCAGAAGCGTTTTCTTAAATCTTGTATCGTCAAAAGTGTTTCTGATAGTAGTGTGTATGCCACTCTAGGCAAGCCACGCCACCAATTGTTCTAAATATGCAAACATTTTAATTATTTTTCCACCATATGATAAAAATAGGATTTTAATTTTTATTTAATTTTTTAATTTTTAATTTTTTTGATACGGTAAACCATAATCAAGTTTTTAATTTTTTGAATTTCGATTTCAAGATGGCAGATGCTCCACAAGAGCGTGACCACTTTAACCTAACTTAACCTAACATTTTGACGTTATGCAAACGTGTCAATACCTGTTTCGTTTCAAGTTTGCGTGAAATCTGTCTAGACGTGTCAGGACATGCATCGAGTGTGTGAAGATGAAGGACTGGGAATGATGGTATACCTAGGGTGAATAAATTAAAAGTCAAGACATTCATGTGTATAACAAAGTCTAATTTATTTAACAAATCACATTAGAACATGTAACCACAATTTTTAAAGTACATATTTTGCATCAAGCAGTCGCATTAATCAACTCCACTTCACTGTAGTTGAATTCAGTACCAAGTTCATACACAATTCTTTCCATATTCATAGTTATCTAGGTGCGCGGAAGTGCACCGGGCCAAGTTACGCGCGGCTCCACTTCTACTAAGCGCCTATTACCGCACGCCTACAATGGCACTTAACACGGTGTTGCCACGCGAAACCATGGGAGGTAGAAACCTGCAACTTGCTTCAATCGATGAGCTTTTACTATGAGATGACCCGTTTCAACTTTCATCCCGATCTGCTGATGCGTCTAGAAGTTATTGAGACGTCAAGATCGTTCAAAAATACTTTCTTCTTTAGTTGGGTGGGTGGCTGGGTGGCTGGCTAGTTAGCTAAGGACGTATCAGTTTGTGGGCCTTCAATAGATAATTTTAGAGAAGCCAAAATTTGCTCCGATGTCAGTCATCTCAGTGGCCATGTGCTTTACAAACGGTAATTGGATTAGATGGCCGGAAGCTTAGAAAATGAAAAATTAACAAATGATTTGTGTTTTGGTAAGAAATGAATTGGCATAGAGTTACAGAATGACGTGCCGGTTTGTGGACCCTCAATGGATAATGTTTGAGAAGCCAAAATTTGCAACGATGTGAGTCATCTCAGTGGCCATTTACTTTACAAACAGTAATTGGACTTGATGACCAGAAGCTGAGATAATGGAAATATAACAAATGATTTTATTCGTGTTTTGTTGAGAAACAGATTGGATAGAAAATTTGAAAAGCCAAAATAATAAAGCTTAAATAGTTTTATCTTTTTTAAATTGACATTTGAGGTGCATACGAGTGGGGTCGAAATAATAAATGGGTATCTTTGTGATATTAATTTATATTTGCTCAAACCTTCTCATTATCAATGAGTGAGATTTTTTTTTGAATCATTGTAATAAAGTAATTTTCTCTACTTGAATGCTAACATCCATACCGTGTACGTTCTAAAAAAATTATTGATATACCATACAAAAATGAAAAACTTGCAAAAAAGTGGCCAAGCCGAAAACATGGAAGATACAAGTGGCTCAACTGCATAAAGTGGGGAGATCTAGAAGTGTGGCCAAGCCCATTATTTTGTTTTTAATAATAAATATATTAATAATTATATAATAAATTAATAATATATCAATATAAATATATATATATTTCAAATAAATATATCAACAAAAATAACAAAAACGTTGTGTAGAAAGAATGCCAATCGGCCGGAGTATATTAGTGTTAGATAGGATCCAACAGCTTCCCTTCGAAACGTGATGGTGGTTGTTGAGTTTATTGAAGAATAGTCACATAAATATATACAAAACACAGAAAAACACGAGACGTTTCGACACGAGGTCTTGTTCACTCAAGAGAGAAAGGAAAATGGTCACTTTGGTTTCAGTGGTGGTGGTTTCTCTCTTGAGTAAACAAGACCTCGTGTCGAAAGGTCTCGTGTTTTTCTGTGTTTTGTTTATATTTATGTTACTTTTCTTCAATAAACTCAACAGCCACCATCATTTTTCGAAGGGAAGCTGTTGGATCCTATCTAACACCAATATAAAAATGACAAAAAACATTAATTAAATTTATTGAAGCATTTACATGTGGAAATATCAAAATTAACAAATGCCATTCAAAATTAAAAGCTTGGTCCATGGATTTGGATTGGTTATGTTTTGGTTAGTCAGAAACGACAACCAAGTTAAAAAGGAATGGATATTGCAAGGAATATATATTATTTGCATGCATTTTATTAAAGTCTGTAAAACTTTTTAACACTTTACTCTCTTGCAACAAAGAAATATGTACACATGTAAAACACAAGTTATTTGCACACATTTTATTTACAAAGTATTAAGAATTTTTATTTTGCGAGGAAAAGCTATGTGTGTAGTGTTTTGTACGGTGTGTACTTTATGTGGTGTAGTGTGAGAAGTAGTGTACAGTGTGTACTTTGTGTGGTGTAGTGTATTGTAGTGTGAGATGTAGTGAGTGTGTACTATGTGTGGTATTGTGTGGTGTGGTGAATTTTAGTGTGAGAAGCAGTGTTGTCTAAGTATGTGTAATGCAGTGTTAGTTTTTCGCATTTTCTTTACAGAGTATAAGAACTTGGTGAAAATATGTTAACAATTTTCCTTAAGGCTATTGTACCGCCTCTGGCCGATAATTTGAAAGTCGAAGAAACATGTCTGAAAAGTTTGCTGAATGAAAGAAGGCCTTTAAAATAACAGAAACAAAAATTGTGATTTTTTTTGTGCGGGACATAACCTCACTTTTGGAAATTAGATTTAGATTTTTGGACAAAAGTGTGATATACAAGACTATTTCAAAATAAAATTTTGAGAATCGGTTTTCTGGACATAGTTTCTAAACACCTTTAGCTACAACTTGACTATAGCTAAAATAGTTTTCTGAAAATAACAGTTGGTGTACGAATTTTTTGGCAAACGGTACAAAACTCGTATTTGTACCGTTTGTACCGTGTACCGAAAAAATTCGTACACCAACTGTTATTTTCAGAAAACTATTTTAGCTATAGTCAAGTTGTAGCTAAAGGTGTTTAGAAACTATGTCCAGAAAACCGATTCTCAAAATTTAATTTTGAACTAGTCTTGTATATCACACTTTTGTCCAAAAACCTAAATATAATTTCCAAAAGTGAGGTTATGTCCCGTCCAAAAAAATCACATTTTTTTTTCTCTTATTTAAAGGCCTTCTTTCATTCAGCAAACTTTCTAGACATGTTTCTTCGACTTTCAAATTATCGGCCAGAGGCGGTACAATAGCCTTAAATGCCACAAACAATATAATGAAATACGCACAGATGCAGAAAAACTATCTTATTTGCACACATTTTCTTTACATGGTATTATAAGAGCTTACAAAGTTTGTAATGTGAAAACTTATTTTCACACATTTTCATTACATCATAGTAAGAACTTTAAATTTTGCAATGGTAGTTATTATTTTCACGCATTTTCTAGAGTATAAGAACTTGATAAAACCTTTGGCTTTATGGGTCACAATGCCCTCCCTTCCTCTGAGATTTGTCCTCAGGGCATCAACCGTCAAGTTGGTTGAATACGATGCTATGCCGGGGGTCGTAAACTGCCAGATATTTTGAACAAGGTGCTCAAACTTTGCCCAAGGGCACTAACCGACAAACTAACAGGTTTGGACGAAAATCAGGTCAGGGTCATGTGAACAAAGCTCCTATACAATACTTACACTGTACAAACATAGAATGACGGCGCCGCTTTTATAAATCTGAAAGTTTAAATAATAGGTGCAAGTATGAACAACAAGTCTGAACATGAAAATTGTTGTAAGCCATTTCGTTTTGTAACATACAATGCACTTCTTGTTAATAGGCTATTGAATTCCTAAAATTAGATGTCATTCACTTCTTTATGAATAGACCATTCAAGATTTTAAAATAATTGGGATGTCTAGACGTCTGTCTGCAGTGTAAAAAATAGGACTGAAGAAGTTATTTTTAAAAGGTAAATTGAAATCATGTCATCTAAGATTCCAACTAGTTTAACGAAGTTGGTGATGGGAAGAGAAAGGGGTGGATCTCCACTAAGATTTACGAAGATTTACGAAGATTGACGAAGTTTTCCGCAAATCCTTGAGCTTCACAAAACTGCTGCTAAAAGCACCTTCAAGTGCAAGAGGATTCTAGCTAGAGATTCAGTCTTAGTTTGACAGCTTGCACACCTACGAGATACCATGTTTTGAAGACCTTCATTTAGCACAGCCACAGACGCAGTAGAGGGTGACAAGCAGAAGGAATCTCCTTTACAAAGCACCATCAGCTGAACTAGACGCAGACCCAATTCAAGACCAGCATAAATTGTGCATCAAGAGAAGACGAAATCTCAAGTCCAGCTGTTTCGTCCGAAAATCTATACAGTGAGTGACAATAATAATCAAAATATATATTCAGAAATAATTTCTTATATAATGGACCGCCATGATGAGACGACTCGGAATTTTTAATTGAATGCTATTGTGATTTCATTGAGAAAATATCATGTAACTATGCCAGATATAATAATAATTTTTACAGTGATGATGAAAACTATGACAAGTGGCCAAAATCAGTGCTGCTATTCACAAAGAAATATTTTAAAAATTTTGATTATGAGTATGACTATGATTTTAAGCGCATGATCAATGATATTGCTCCCTCACACATAGCAAGTGACAACTTAAAACCATGTAGGATTAGGTTGAGGAAGAGAAATTCATGTCTTGATAAGTTTGAACATGAAATGTGGAGCTTCAAGAAGTTGCCGTTAGGAAGAGAAAGGGGCGGGGCTTCACAAATATTCACGAACATTTACGAATTTTTCCGAAGATTCACGAAGCATCACGAAACTGCCGCTAGGAGCACCTTCAAGTGCAAAAGGAGTCTTGTTCTACATTCAGTCAGTGTCTGAGTTTCGTCCAGGAAAGTCGCATACCATGCGGTGTCTCCAGCTTCATCAACATGAATTTTCATCAGAGTCTTCATTGAGCTGTCGTCATGAGTGCATCGCTCGAATTTCAAGCCTTCACGACTAGTCAAGGATTCGAGAACTCTGACATTGCTAATATGAAGCATTTTATGGCCAGACTGAGAACATTTGATCAATTTCCATGTGTAAATGTAAAACCTGAATATCTTGCTGCTGCAGGGTTCTACTACTGTCATAGAAATGATGCAGTTGCATGTGCCAATTGCAATGTGAAACTAGGTCAGTGGTTACTTGCAGACATACCCAGTGAGAAACATCTCGCTGCCCCCTCATTACTGGCAAGATTCTTGCACCAGACGTTTGTGGGATATTTAAAGACTTGAAGAAGCTCTTCTGAGTGAGTGATGCTATCGTGATATAAACAATTTGATACTTTAAATCTACATGACTTTGTTAGCCTACAAGACTTTGTGAAGTAGAACATTACTGTAAATATAGAAATAATTGTGTATGAACTTGGTACTGAATTCAACTACAGTGAAGTGGAGTTGATTAATGCGACTGCTTGATGCAAAATATGGACTGTAAAAATTGTGTTTACATTTACTAATGTGATTTGTTAAATAAATAAGATTCTGTTATACACATGAATAAGTCTTGACTTTTAACTTTATTCACCCTAGGTATACCATGATTCCCAATCCTTTATCTTCACACACTCTATGCATATCCTGACAAGTCTGTGTATGGTGACGTCAATTTTCGACAAGTTTTCACCCAAATTTTAAACGAAACAAGTCTTGACAGGTTTGCATGACGTCATAATGTAAGGTTAAGTTAGGTTAAAGTGGTCACGCTCTTGTGTAGCGTCCGTCATCTTCAAATCAAAATTTAAAAAATATAAAACTTGGTGGTTTACCGTATCAAAAAAATTAAAAATTAAAAAATTAAAAATAAAAAATTAAATCCAATGTAAATCATATGGGGGAAAATAATGACAATTTTTGCATAATTAGAACAATGGGGGCGTGGCTTGCCTAGGGTGGCATACACACTACTTCTGAAGATTATTAGTGGAAACTGTTTTCTGTAGTAACTTGCGATGCACGATTATTTTGTACGACTGCACATAATACCGATCTGTTTTGCCTGTCTATGGCATCGGCGTCGACAGCGCTGGCCATCCACTTTTGAATAGAAATGACAATCAGTTATGTGAACACTAAGAAACTAAAACTTGTCGTTCACAGGTTCACCTTGACTTTTACCAGAAGAAAACCAACGATTATCTCCTGATGTACCCATACAAAGATAATTTTTGTAAGACCATCAACTTCGACAATAAGGTGTTCTTCAGTTTACTTGAAGCTTGCGGGATAGCAGAAAAGAGCTGTATTATACCAACCGTAAGTCATCTTACTTATATGGTTTTGTTTCGATTTTCGACTTTATTTGTTGAGATTTAGTTTTAAAAAATCAACAAATAATAATAGCCAAGTTTTCTCACTCACGTCGTGGTCGTCATTGTTGGGGAGGTCGTCAAGGAAGGGTGAGGGGGGGGGGTTCCCGACTACTATTGACAGAGCTCGTCTCTAGTTTCATGGAGTAAAATAATACCCGACCAACTTACCAGCTGATTTTTGCGAGGTGGACTTTGATTTCGATTACCATGGCCATGCTCTAAGCCTCATTCTACCAAGGACTCAAACGAGGACGTGTAACGTAAAGCTTATTTAATTACAAAAACTTATTTACAAAGCAAAACAATAAATACTAATTGGATTACTCAAATAACTTCTATAAAAATTATCACTGAATAATTAATTAAAAATTAATTAAGAGGCTATAAACATAACAAATCTCAAATAATTTGTTGTTATATATTTATTAATGTGTTTAAAATGGGTCGGTTCTATGTAATCAAACAATATTGAGTGTGTTGAATAAGCGCAGTTTTGTTTGCTCTCTACCGATCAAATGGATGAATTTTTCTTGATGTTATTTTTAGGGGACCTTCGAAATTTCCTAACGTAAATCTTCCACGTTCTTGGGTACAATCAAAACAACATTCCTCATGAATATCGTACTTTTACGTTTCTCCCTGATTTTTAGTATGACATTTTTGTGATTTTAGGTCCTCGACCGGGCAAACGGCCACTCCGATATTGATGAAACTTCATGGGAAAGTTCACATTTACTTAACTTAAAATATATGCTATGATTTTGCGTACAACGAATTAAATATATTTCTAACAAAAATCAAACTTTTAGGGGAACGATTGGTCAATATGCCCTCGCTGCCCCGCACCTCTCCGCGGCTGGCACAACGAGGCGCGTGTCGGTTCTCTGTCTCTCTCTGACTCGCAGGCTGCACTCGGTCGCATCGCAATGTTGAAAATGATCGGAAAAAGGACACAAAATGAAACCATAATAAAGGATAGAAGAAGTAAACTATCCATCAACGCGGCTGGAAAATGCGTTCTCAAAGCGTCCTAGTTTTAATAATTATCATCAATAAAAATAAAATATCTCGTCATTACATTGACGAACTTTGAACCAATTGTCATCCATGTGGTCTGGCGTTACGTTCAGTCTGTCTCCTCTCACCTGATGTGTTTGTTCCAGGGCAACTACACCTTCAATGACTGGGAGCTTATCTACACAATGGTCGCTCCTATGCTGGAGTACGGCTCCTACAAGGCCATTTTTAGATTACTTGCTGACAAGGAGGTCTTTGGTTGCATGACTTTGCTGGCTGACGTTAAACCCAAACTAGGGAAACTTGCGTGGGGTTAAAAGACAAAGTGGTTAAGATGAAGCAGGCGTGATTTGATGTTCGGCGTTCCTTGTCCTGCATAAAAATAAAGCCTTACTTCGTTATACAACTTGGCATACTACTACCGTACTTGATAATGAAAGACAACCTGTACGCCCCTGTATCATATAAGATTTTCAATAATTATCATAGATCAATCAGGAAATGTGTAGTTATTTGGGTGTTTTTGACCATTTTGCCAGTAATTTATTTTATTATTTATTTTCTATAATGAAAATGGAAAAGTGCTATGATAGATGCCCATTACTTTTTTCGCAATTATGTTAAATGACGAATAGAATGCGACTAAAATTGTTTGAAGAATTTGAATAACTACATATAAAAATAATGAGCATGCCTGCCTCCTCTTCAGTCTTCAGTTTTGAGCTGCGATTTTAAAGTTTAGCGCTCTGTGTTAATCTGGAAGATTGATTACTAATAGACTTATTAAAAATAAAAAAAAGTTTTGATATTATGTGTACGCGTTGCAAAAACAAAATCATTAGTATGACATAATAAAATTATCACTGTTTAATTAAATGCATTGATTTTGGACTTGAACAGTTTTTCACAAAGAATGGGGACTTATTCACTTCTTATATTATTTTAATTATGATGTTCTTCTGCATTCAAGAGTTTATTTACTTTTGACATGGTTGTTTACACACTTACACGGATATACCTGGAATATAATATTGAGATGTGGACTTACTCAAAAATATAAACTGTATATAACTAGATTATTGGATAATTTTAATACAGACAGGACTTTGGCAGCACTACCATCATGAAAGATCTCGTTTTTCTGAACAAGTTCATTTACCACAAAAAGTGGACTTGACCACATTTTCTTTTACCCTAAGTTTTTATGGATGTTAAATAGTACACATTTGGCAAGAAAAAAAAAACTAGCACATTTGTCAGTGTTATCAAATAATATAAGTTCTATCAGTAACCTTCCGAAGTAATACACTTTGCACAATTTTTGTCGAGATAGCATTACTTTGTCATTGTTATTTATTATTTTTTGTTGTTTATCAATCAGAAACATTAAACGAATATTAAATTTTCTGCATTTGACAAAATCTTGAATCCAATACTTTTAAAATAGTTTATAGTTAAGTGTGACATCGTGCCCCTCATTCCCACTTCCGTTACATTTGTGCAAACTAACTAGATAAGTCTTTATTGAACATATTAATGTTTAAAATGCATGTCCTATACTCTCTGATCATGCCAATGTTGCAGTTATGCAGTAACGTGTTGTGTTGGCACTTCAAAAACCAATGAAAATACATTCTAATCGGCGTTACAGATCCTGCTCTATATTGAAAATAACAATGTCAATAAGAGCTTTTGTTTCGAATAGACCCCATATATAACATATTTGTTTGATGAGCGAAGCAAAGACTTTCATCTCACTGACCAACCCCCCCATCCCCCTCCCCCTAAGCCCCCCAAAAAATGCTCTCCTTTTTTGTCTGATTTTTTGCGCTCTACCGGGTAAACGGCATATGCGATCTTGATTAAAATTGGAATAGACCTTCACATCTCTGAACTTAGATTTGCCACGTTTTTTGGTATAATCGAAGAATATTTCTTATTATTATCGTACTTTGACGATTTTTTCGATTTTTAATTATATGTTTTCGTGATATTTGGCCCAGCGACCGGGCAGACGGCTACTCCGATCATTATGCAACTTTATGGGAGCGTTTTATATGACTATAATTATATATCTTATGATTTTAGAGCCATTTGAAGAAATATTTCTTAAAGAAATCGTACTTTTACGATTTTTTCTCGTTTTTAATAAGATATTTTCGTGATATTTGGGGCAATTCTGATCAAACGGGTAGGGCTACAACGTTCATATTTTACATTTACATTAATATTATGGTGATGTAGTGTTTTTTTGAATCAAAAAGTTGACAAAGTTGGCCGAAATTCATATAAATAATGGTTTTAATATGAGCTTTTTACAAAATTAACAAGTAATATCAAGTTTCTATAGAAACTTGACAACAATCAACTACAATGCGTTCAAAAAGCATTTCTTTGGGCCTCCAGATATTTAACATTCTATTGATAATTGGTATTACCATAACAATTAATACTACTTATAAATATCATCCTAATTTAACAAAAATAATTTTGAAATGGAATTGAAAAAGTAATGAGATCCCACTTATACTAAAAAAACGTAATACATATTGCACAGAAACATAAAAAAGCTCATCCATCAACGCGACTGGAAAAAGCGTTCGCGAAGTGGCCTAGAATTATATACACTAGGCTAGAGTAGACAATAAACATCATAGAAAAAAACAGGAACTATGATCATCTCTCCTCGTGCACGAACTATCGTTCTGCACCGACAGTGTTGGCTCTAACGCACGACTCTGATTCGGGAGGTCATGGGTTCAAATCCCGTCGAGACCGGTGATCCTGACTGAAGATTTTCCGTGAGTTTCCTCAGTCGTTAATGCGAATGAAAAAGATCAAGGTGCGCGGAAGCGCACCGGGCCAAGCCACGCGCGGCTCCGCTTCCACTAGCGCCTATTACCGCACGCCTACTTTAGCACTTAACACGGTGTCGCCGACGCGAAACCATGTGAGATAAAAACCTGCAACTTGCTTCAATCGATGGGCTTTTACTATGAGATGACCCATTTCAAGTTTCATCCCGATCTGCTGATGCGTCTAGAAGTTATTCAGACGTCAAGATCGTTCAATACTTGAATACTTTCTTCTTGTTGTTGGGTGAGTGGCTGGGTGGCTGGGTGGCTGGCTGGCTGGCTGACGAATTATGTATCAGTTTGTGGGCCCTCAATGGATAATGTTAGAGAAGCCAAATTTTGCACCGATGTCAGTCATCTCACTGGCCATGTGCTTGACAAACGGTAATTGGATTAGATGACCGGATGCTTAGATAATGCAAAATAACAAATTATTTTATTTATAACTGCGATGCTCAAACCTTTTAATTATCAATGAGTGAGATTTTATTTTGAATCATTGTAAATATAGTAATTTTCTCTACTTGGATGCTATCATCCATACCGTGTACGTTCTAAAAAATGTATTGATATATCATACAAAAATGCAAAAACTTGCCAAAAAAAAAGGGGCCAAGCCGAAAACGAGGAAGATACAAGTGGCTCAACTGCATAAAGTGGTGAGATCTAGAAGTGTGGCCAAGCCCATTATTTTGTTTAAAATAATAAATATATTTATTAATTATATATTAAATTAATAATTTATCAATATCCATATTATTATCTAACTATGATTATGAAATAAATATAGTAACAAAAATAACATAAACATTAAATAAATGTATTGAAACATTTACACGTGGAAATATCAAAATTAACAGACGCCATTCAAAATTAAAAGCTTGGTCGATGGATTTGGATTGGTTATGTTTTGGTTAGTCAGTAACGACAACCAAGTTAAAAATCCATCGACCAAGCTTTTAATTTTGAATGGCGTCTGTTAATTTTGATATTTCCACGTGTAAATGTTTCAATACATTTATTTAATGTTTATGTTATTTTTGTTACTATATTTATTTCATAATTATAGTTAGATAACAATATGGATATTGATAAATTATTAATTTATTATATAATTAATAAATATTTTATTATTTTAAACAGATTAATGGGCTTTGCCACACTTCTAGAACTCACCACTTATGCAGTTGAGCCACTTGTATCTTCCTCGTTTTCGGCTTGGCCCCTTTTTTGAAAGTTTTTGCATTTTTGTATGATATTAAGTTTACTTAAACAGCCCTCGGACATCCTTTCGAAAAATTGTCCTAATTCCAACATACGTATTTAAACCCCTTAAATGAATTTCCGTGTCCGGATCAAATACGTCCACGGTCAACACAAAAAACACTGGTATCTATGACCCTCTCATTTGCCGGTATTAAATCGTCTTGGTTACAGCAATTCTCCATTGTTGGACAGACTAGATGGTGAGAAGGGTCTCCACATTTGCAGTGGGCATCATCCCCCACTGGAAAAAGACCCACTTCTCCAGGTTGGTTTTGCATCTGGAGACGTCTGTCCTAGGACGGTTGAGCGATTTCCAAATGGCGTATGGAAGATCTTGCCCTGGCGCCAGTTCTTCCTTTGGCTCCGTGAGGTTCCAGCAGTTCTCCCATCCACCCATCAACTCGAGCATCTTCAGCCGTGTGACAAATGGTCTGGTTCTCCCCATGACACTGGGCATGCATTGCCTCCTGGGCATTATATTATGTTACTATCGTTCTGTATCGTTATGGAATCCTCTTCCGGTTGATGTGAAGATTTCGAGACATTCCAGTGTTGCGGCTAGGAGCCACTTCAAAATATTTGTGAAAACGTATTTCAATTGTTTATTCATGTAATAACCGTCTCTTTGCCTCCAAATAATTGTAAACAATAATTTGATTACCAGGTATTATCTTTTAAAATATTATTTATAACATTTTTAAAATTTTTTAAATAAATAATTAAACTTAGGCATAGTAAGTTAGGCACAGTGACTGGGGTCTCATTGCCCTTTTCTGTCTATGGTGTTAATTTTTCATGTTATGTGCATCATTAGAAATAAATAATAATAATCATAACTAATTATGCATTGAAAATAAAACTGGGATCCTGAAGAGGATATAACGGAACTCATTTCTCTTTCACACAATAAGCATCATTATCTGTTTTTAAATGCAAATGAAAAATATTTATGAGACAAAATTCTAGGACTTGCCAAACACTTTGTGCTGATCATTGAGCATTATTTGTTTACTCAGATCCATTATCAAAATTTCGAAAGAACAACAATGCAATGGAGTGCGCATTTTGAAATTATTGCAACCAAGAACATGCCAAGTCGAAGGTATTAATTCATAACGCCCAGTGACTTCAGTGGTTGTTTGTCCATTTGGGCAAATAACAGAATGTAAAAATAGCATCCAAGTTTTTTCTTGGGTAGTCCACACTTACTTCGCCCATCCAACTTATACTATAAATTGCTATATTTCATGACTTGGATACCATTTATAAACTGGTCCTAGAGACTTGATTTTACAACAATGTGAGTTCAAATCATTGGTCCTTATTGGACAACCCCTACGTCGATTTATTTTATTTATTTATTTATCGTCTATCCTATTCAGTTAAAAAATATTAACAATGGAGTACAACTAAATCGATCTAATTACATAAATGCAGACACAACAATGAACTACAGTAAAGTAAATATTTTAAATTAATATATTACAACAACAATGTATTAATAACGCAATAATTTTGTTTTCAAATTTTAAAATAATATAACATGAAATTAATTAATGAACCAAAGAAAAAAAGAGGAAAAAATTATCCATGTGGCTGATGATTGTGACTGCGCTTGCGGTTCCCTTGAGTCTCGAGGAATCTTTCGTCAGCGTGAGAGGTAGATTCAGGAAGAGTGAGGTTATGTCGTGGTCTAGGACTTGGACACCTTGCTCAGCCACAGCGGCTGGTCCCGCAGCTTCTTATCACAGAGTGTGACGACCGCGGTCACTGCAAAGATGGCGCCCAGGACGACGAAGAATCCGCCATACACGAGAAACTGGAGGAAAAATAACAATATATGAGGCACACAGAACTCTATGGGTCTATGCCAAGTTCATAAACAGATGTGTTAAGTCCACAAATCGGTTTAAATAGAAGTTATCTGTCAGTGCATCTATTTGTATATTGGGGTGTTCATTCAAATTGCAACTATGTACTTGGAAAATGCATGCACTGGCAGATAACTTCTATTTCAATCGAATGTGGAAATAATACTTCTGATTTTTTTTAATGGACTTAGACCCATAGAGTTATGTGTGTCTTATATAAGCAAGCACGAAAAGACGATCTAAATGGATATCTGTAAACATTATTTTCTAATATTTGCTATTTGGTTCTGATTACCATCACCATTAAGTTTACCAAACACTACAAACTTCACTATGTGGAAGTAAATAAAATATGTTCCCATCTGACCCTCAATGCTCCATATGATTTCTTGACAATTCCTAGCAACAGACTAAATGATCAAACGTTTTGTCAACCTCTGTCATAAATTGTATGGATTGGTGGTGAAACCACATTATGTGGTTGTCGTTTAACAAGTCTTACACATGACCTTCATGGTTATTAAACACAACTATAAAGTATAACTGAACTCAACGCTACCTGGGTCCTGACTGGTAGCGCCAGGCCTCCCTCTCCGGCAACCTACCTGGGTCCTGACTGGTAGCGCCAGGCCTCCCTCTCCGGCAACCCCCACCGTCAGGATAGTTTGCATGATCAGCGAGAAGAATGTGTTGACTCCAAAGATCAGACCGTACGAGTCTTCGTTGATGTGTTTCGCTATCTCGGAACTGTAACAGAAGTTTACATACCAGTTAGTTTGATCAATTTGATAGGTGGAATGTATGAAGGTAAAGCATAATGGTAACAAGTTCTAACTTATAGGGAGGATATCGAGCTGAAGAACTCCGAGAGGGCAGGGAATTGTCCTCTAAGTCTGACTGACAACTTACAACTTGACAGCTTCTTTGTAGTTCACCCGTCTAACTACTCTCTAGCCCTGCAAAGCCTTTAATGACTGTAGGAGTTGAAAAAAACGTAAAGTAAGGACTTCAAGTCCAGCCTGCCACCTTCTTTGATTTGTTGTTAAGGATGTTACTTTCTCTACCCTTTTATAAAAAGGCGGAACCCCGACTTCCCCTCTCGTCACTGGTTAATCTTCTCCAGGAACAAAAAAGAGGGGCCGCGAGCATAAGCCGTCAAATGCGCGTTACCCGGTTTATGCGTGCCCGAACAGCCGTGGTCCCGCCGTTCTATTTGAAGTCATAATACACTTCGAGTTCACCAATTTGCACACAGATAGCGCCACACTAAACGAATATGTTTTAGCTTGCAGTAGTCTACGCGTGGTTTTTAGCTTTACCGGCAGAATTTGCCATCGCCGCAACTTCTTGTATCTCAGGTCGATTTTTTGGCAGTTACACTGTTTATGATCGCAGCCCATTGATCTTCTTCCGTCTCTCTTAGGGGGTTTAAATCGAATCAATAAGGCTTCTTCCAATATTTAAACTCGAAGAAATTCCTTTCTTTCGTTTAGGCCATAAATGTCAATCATTATCCCACGCAGAGCGCTCACCTTGCCCCAATTCACTACTACAAACTTACTTGACTATTGTGATCATGACGTGGTACAGCACGTTGAACATGATGAATCCTATGTAGGCCACCCAAACGTTAGTGGCGAAGGCGGCAGAGATGATGGCGGCACCTTGGATCAGAGCGCAGACTGACATGGTCGCCTCCCCCAGCACCTGCCAGTTGAACCGCAGCCAGCCACACCCGAAGGCAGCGGCCGCCCCTAGAACATGATGAATCCTATGTAGGCCACCCAAACGTTAGTGGCAAAGACGGCTGAGATGAAGGGAATAGTTAAGTTGGCCGACCGCTTGCTTTGGCCTACTCCCCTGACCTTAGCAGTAAGGCGGAATAAGTAAACACCTCTCTTTTACCCGACTGAGTGGGTGATATCACGAGTTTACAAATACTTCACAGTATTGATTTATGTATTTTTCAAAAGAAACGCGACCCTCCAGTGGTTCAACATTCTGTAATTTTTGTCGATTATATTAACTGTGAAGGAATAGTTTGGGTCAAAGCATCAGGTCAAGACTTTGCCCTGGTACAATCGGTAGCCTGTTCAGTTCCGGTACTTTCTCAATGCGTCCCCGATACAGCATACTCCAAATAGACGCAAGCCGATACCAGACACACGTACTTCAAGCATCCACTGCGCACAGCATTATGACCTAGGAAAAACATTTTTACAATGTTAAATGTCTGTTAAAAAACGCGTGAACGCCAATCCTGCGAAAACAACGTAGGCCTACATTTTGGACTTCTTTTCGAACTTCATTTGCAAAAACAAAATTGAATTTTTGGAGGTTGTTTGCAACGGATGTGTGCATGTCGCGATCAGAGTACATTTTCAAGATTCCAAAAAATTGTCTCCTACAAGCTTTAGGGGGAAAAAATACTCTTGAATGGCACATTACATATTTTTTTTTTTGAAAAAGACCTCTAATAGAGGCACGAATACATTCTAATGTGACATTCTGGTGAAAAGGACAACCCTATTGGTCAATCTGTAAATCTTTTAAGCGTTCCAGAATATTATCAAGTTCAAAGGAGTCGTTTGATCAGTCTTCAAAGGAACATACCCAAAAATGTTATCATTGCCAACTAAACCGAAGCTTTTTGGTAGTTAAATTATTGTAGTCTTTACAAGATTCATTCAAAAATCTTGTTTTCATTTTGTTAACTGCATGAAGGAAGTATATTGTTGGAACATTACTCCTGTCTTAGGTTGTATGTATCTTACCAATGGCAGTGTACAAGGCGTAGACTATACCCTGCATCTCGGAGTTTGCCCCCGGGATCTTCATTAACTATTGTCTCCCACAGTAGTTGCATGTAGAAGGCGATCTGTGGACACAGAGATCAGAGACTTAGGAGGGAATAGGTGCTACTCGTTCGGCGTATCAAATTTTATATAACTGTTGTTGAGAAAGCATATTACACGGACAACCCTGCAGTCGTAGATTATCCTAATTTTGTATTGATGTCAAGCGATCACAAAAAAATAAATTTTCGACTTTTAACAAACAACACACAAAACCAAAGTCACAAAAATTGTAGATTACACGGCCAAATGCCTCCGAATCAAGCATATGATTTTGATATGATTACGGACGTTCGTAGTCCCCACCGGGTTCCTCCTGACTTTATTATTGTAGATTATAGACCACTGAAGTTCCAATGACTCACACGGAATCTGTTTCTTGTGAGAATTACTCAGACGTTCACAAGTTCCAGGGCGCATTTATGAATTTTAAGATACATGGCAGTTCCAATCCATGATTCCTGCTAATCAGTTTTACCGTTTATGACCACATGATTGAAGCATTATGAAAAAATCACGCAAAAACCAGGACCAAAGCGGCTAGGGTTGAGACTGCCCCTTACGCCTTGGAAAATTTTTCGTGTGAAATCTAGTATTTAACTGGAAGACTCACAGGTCCATTTGCGCTACATTTTAATCGGTGTAACGATAAAAAATACTGACATTTCCTCACTCCTATCACATAATTCTTCAAAGGCCTGTTGTAGTTACGGCACATGCTTCCGTGGATCTCCCCGACCTTGTTGATTTCCCTGAAGCATTGCGTTCCCAGCAAGTCCATGTTGAGCATGCTTGCCGAATCTTCCTGAATTCGTTTGATTTGTGATTTAGATCCGCAGGTCACCCACATCCCGTCTAGATTCCCCCAATTTTGGATACCCCCAATCCTTCTGGAATCTTTTATTACCTTGTTGAATTTACTGAGTATCCACCAGTCCCCATGCTAATCGCGCCAGCTTCTGAAATCGTCGCTGGATTGCTTCCTGAATTCCGTTAGGCACCTGTGACTTTCCTGGTGTTAAGTACTGCCCCCATGCACCTTCACTCGAATTATTGATTTGTTGATTACCTGATAATCCGATTCCCTGGACCCATCGTCATGTTAGTTATTTACCCTGCAGATCCTTCAGGAACCCACAACTCAGTCTTACCGAGTTACAGTCCCCGCCCACGCTCGACAGTGTATCCTGGAATCGCAGCTTCCTGGAAATCTTGTATGATTTTGGATTTGGAGATCCCGTCCCCACCGCCCCCGCAAATGTTAGATACTGCGCCCCAATGCCTTCCGGAACCTCCGTAATGTCTTGTATTTACCTGGAAGTATCCGCAGGTCCCCCACCGCCCACGTCGCCCAGTGTTTAGTAGTACTGCGCCGCCAATGCCTTCGAAATCTCGTATTTTGTTGATTTACGATATCCTGGACCACCCCAGTCACCACCGCGCCCCCAAGCCCCTGAAATCCTAAGGATCTTGTGCGCCTGATTTCCCTGGTCCTCAAGATCGCAGTGTTAGGTAAGTATACCGGTCCGCCAGCCTCCGCCCAGTCGCCGTTGTTTAGATACTGCGGCCCGCCCAATCCATTCCCTGGACTTGTATACTGGCCGCCATTGCTTCCTGTAACTCGAGATTTTGATTACCGAGCCCCCAACCCGCCCACGTCTGTTATGTATGACGGCCCGCCAATGCCTTCCTGAAATCTCATGGACTTGTTGATTTACCGGAAGTATCCGCGGTGTCCCCCAGCCACCCCCATGTTAGTAGTTATGCGCCCCGCCTTCCGAACTCTCAATGCTTGTTGATTATCCTGGAATTTCCTGGTCCATCCCACGTCCCCGTGTAGTAGTCTGCCCCCAGCCTTCCTGAATCTCGATGTCCTTGCTTTACCTGGAACCCGTCAGGACTTGTTCGTTCCTGGAGTATCGCAGCCCCATCCTGCCGAACCCGATAGTCTGTTCCGAGTATCCGCGCCACCCTCCATGCCCAGTGTTATGATATGCCCAATGCTTCTGAACCTGGTATATATCTGTGATTACCGACGCCCCCAGCCCATCCGCCCAGTGTTGTAGATACTGCGCCGCCTGCCTTCCGGAAATCCGTATATATCTTGTTGTTTACTGGAACCGCAGTCCCCACCGCCCACCAGTCGCCCAGTGTTTAGAGCCGTATGCCCCCGAATCGCCTGTCGTGATCCCTGAGATCCCTGTGACTCCTGGCAAGTCATTCCGATACGCGTCCCCAGCCTCCGCCCGTAAGATCCCCAGTGTTATATTGATACGGCCGCCGCATCCCCGATCGCCGTTTAGATATACTGTGCTTCCCTGGAAATCCGCAAGGTCTTCCATTCCCGGAAGTTCCGAGTGTCACCGAGTACGCCGCCATGATTTCGCCCATGCTCCGAACTGATGATCTTGTTGATTTACCTGGAAGATTCCGCAGGTCCCCGCCACCCGCCCCAGTCCATAGACCTGGCGCAATGCCTTCTGAACTCTCGGCTGTCCTGATTTACTGATATCCGCGGTCCCACTTCCCCCAGTCCCCAGTGTTAGTAGATACTGCCCGCCAATGCCTTCCTGGATCCGTAGACTTTGATTTCGGTACCGGCAGGTCCCACCGCCCACAGTCGCCCAGTTTGTAGAATCTGCGCCGCCAATGCCTTCCTGGAATTTATTGGAATTATCTGCAGGGTACCGCAGGTCCCACCGCCCACCAGTCGCCCAGTGTTAGTGATACACGGCCCAATGCCTTCCTGGAACTCTCGTATGGATCTTGTTGATTTACCTGGAAGTCCGCAGGTCCCCACCGCCCCGCATGTCTAGATACCGGCATGTTTCCTGGAACTCCGTAAGATTGCTTTTCCTGGAATTCCGCAGTCCCACTTGTTTACCTGCAAGTATCTAGTATCCCCACCGCCCACCGTGCCCTATGTTGTTGTTTACGCTGCATCCCATGCTTCCCCTGACTCCCTCGCATGTCTTTGATACTGCGCCGCCAATGCTTCCGAACCTCCGACTATGATCTTGTTGTTTATGGAAGTATCCGCAGGCCCACCCACGCCCAGTGTTAGTAGTTACGGGCCGCCAATGCCTCCTGGAACCTCGTATTGATCTTTTGATTTACCTGGAAGTTCGCAGGTCCCCACCGCCCACCACTTCCAGTGTTAGTTAGGTCGCCGCATCCTTCCTGACTCCGTATGCTCCTTGAATCTACTGGAATATCCGTGTTCCCGCCACAGTCTGCCCAGGTCTCATACGCCCCACCAGTCCCCTGTGTTATAGGAACTTGGTCCTGGAATCCTTCGCGGCCAACCCCTCCAGTCGCAGTGTCTTGTACTCGCTGATGATTCGGAATCCTACTGCTTCATTCCCTGGTTCGAGTACTCCCCCCCCATGCCCGCCTGATTATGTTGCCTGCTTCCTGAACTCTGGATATGATCTTGGTTTACCTGGAAGTACCGCGTCCCCAGCCCACGTGCGTGTTGTATAGCTGCCCGCAACCTTCCTGGAACTCTCGTATTTTTGTTGTTTACCTGGAAGTATCCGCAGGTCCCCACCGCCCACCAGTCGCCCAGTTTAGTAGATACGCGCCCCCATGCTCCTACCTCGTATTGATCTTTTGATTACCTGTGATTTCCGAGGTCCCCACGGCCCCACGCCCAGTTAGTAGACGCCAGCCGCATCCTATATGGAATCTCGTAATTCTTGTTTTTCCTGGAAGCTCCGCAGGTCCCACGCCCTCGTTGCCTGGAGTACACGCGCCCAATGCTTTCCTGCCAGTTTTGTGTTACTGAATCCAGGCCCCACCTGCACCATCGCCCATGTTGTAGATTCCGGCCAATCCGTCACCTCGATACCTGTGTCCCACTGATAGTACCGCGGTCCGCCACGCCCCAGCTCCCTTTGAACTGCTATGCTTCTGATCTGATGTCCTGTAATTCCGAGTATCCCCGTTCCCGCCCACCAGTGCCCAGTTAGTAGATACGCGCCCCAATGTCCTTCCTGGAACTCTTGATATGTCTTTTGATTATCCGAGTACACGCCCCGCAGGTCCCCGCTCCCAAGTCCGCCCAGTGCTTCTGTAATCTGCGTCCGCCAATGCCTTCCTGGAATTCCGCATTTCATGCCTTCTGTTCCGTTTAGAGTTCCGCCGCATCCTCCGGCCCCTATGTACTGCCTGTTTCGAGTATCGTCCCACGCCCCGAATCCCGTATTCTTGGATTTCCCGAATGTCCTTCCTGACCGTTTACGTTTCTGGAAGTATCCGCAGGTCCCCACCGCCCACCAGTCGCCCAGTGTTAGTAGATACTGCGCCGCCAATGCCTTCCTGGAATTCTCGTATATGATCTTGTTTATTTACCTGGAAGTATCCGCAGGTGCCCACCGCCCACCAGTCGCCCAAAGTAAGTAGATACTGCGCCGCTAATGTCTTCCTGGAACTCTCGAATACGATCTTGTTGATTTACCTGGAAGTATCCGCAGGTGCCCACCGCCCACCAGAAGCACCACTTCAGCACGTAGAGGTTCGTGTAGGCGTATATGAAGTCGTCCCACAGGTGTTTGAACGCCCGAACACACTTCTCGGACATGGTCACCGGTCTCTGAGCGACGGCTGCGTCGAACACGTGGGTGGTGTAGGTCTTAGACGGAGGGAACGAGTTCACTTCCTTCTCGTCAACCCGCTTCTCCAGGTCCAGACTAGGAACAGCCGCCGTGTCGAACACGTGGGTCGTGGAGTCTTGGACACAAGGAACGGTTTCACCTCCACCAGGTCCAGACTAGGGACGTGGCTGATAACGGCCGTGTCGTCGGCGTGGAAGTAGATGCTTCGTTCGACTGAGGGGAGGAAGAACGCCCAGGCCATTGCGATAAACACAGCTGTAACAAATCAGATTACCTATTTGCTTTTTTTATCTCAGGAAGCAATGAACAAAATTCATTTGAAATTATTATCATACACATGTTTTGTTTTTAGGAAACCTTTGCGGTGTCAATTTGCCTTTTCTTGAGAAGAAGGGTTTGAAATTGGTACTTAATGTTCACGGACTATTTGATTTGTATCATCCTAACATTCATCTAGTGACAAAGAAGAACTATTTAAGTCATAAAGGGATGCTATTGTCTATAATCGTACCAACGACCTCCATATTGAGAACTTTGTTGGGTAGAGACAAAGGCCATCCTATCGTTCATATTCAGTCTACACCTTTTGCGCTTATGATGAATTTCGCCTCGGCCGATCGTTTTAAGCAATAAAAGATGCAATCCTGTCGTCAAAGAAGGAGAAATTTACTCCCCGAAACTAGACGCGAGCCCTGGCAAAACTTTCCCTTTCCCTTTGGCATCAATATACGATTTACACATACCAATCCGATTAGATGTCAAGAGTGTCTTTTTTACAGTCTTGGGCTCGTGCCCCCAGAAAAGGAACTTTGAAAATTTAAGTTACTTTTGCCTTAAAAAGAACTTAGACGTTCTTCATTCTTTTAAAGGAACTTAGTTCCTTTAACGTTCCTAATCATCATTGATTTAAATAAATAAATGTAATACAAGTAAATTTATAATTTATTTTTAATTAAAATGTGTTCCAAACCATCGGATGAGGGTGGCGCCATTTTCGAAAACACAATTATGTCACAATATATTTTTCTTACTGCAGCTTACGATATCAGATACTGGAATTCGACGGGATTACGACAGCGAAAGAAACTTATAAAGGAACGTTAAATTCGTTCCAAGTTCCCACGAAATAGTAACTTTGACGGTTTTTTAGTTAATTATTTAAGAAAAGGAACGCGTTTTTTACAAAAGTTCCTAAAAAATGAACACGTTCCTCCTTAAGACACACACATACGACAAGGTACGAGATTTGATGTTACCTCCCACGGACAGGTAGTTATGTATCGTGTAGTCCGTGAAGCCGGATGATATCAGAATCTGGCCCACGACACTAGAGGAGAACCGTCCGAGTAAGATGGCGACCTGGGCGTGACTTGTGACCTTCTGGTAGTACTTCCGGTCGACCTTGGCGTAGATGTAGGTGTAGTAGGCCACGGTCGTCGCCAGGAACATTCCGAAGAATAAAGCATTCACCTGGAAAAGCATCAAGGCGGAGGGTGTACCCCAGGGACCTATCTTGGGACCATTCATTTATTACTTTGATCATTATGATTTTAGATTGTACATAAAAATCAAACAAATACAATCAAGGCCCAGCAAAGTGATTCCGACGAAACTTTGCTTCTACCGTCATGATTAAACACTTGTTTTGGACAATCAGTTATTGTCTTTTGGAATTAAGGCCGAATCATTTTTTGGATAGCACTGACAAGGCTACATATTAAATATTTATGACAACAAGTCCCACCTGCATGCCCTCAATGCTCTCCGCTGTGACTGTGAGCACCGTGGAGATGGTGAGGGATGTTATCAGCAGCAGAATGACCGGCTTGTACCTCAGCAGGTCTGTCACCAGGAACACCAGGATCAGCAGAGACAGCTGGGTGTAGGTGATCACCGGGTAGATCTTCTGGTTGATCTGGAAAAACAAGTCAATCATGACTAGTCTCTTGGTACAACAGGGATAAGTACATTAAGTATCAACTTGTTAAACTGTGTTGTCAGCATCGCATTGAGTATCATTTCCCAAGCGAGGTTACACCCATACCAAGCGCTAGCTCATAAGGGGTGACTTTAGGAGGAACTGGTTAACCATAGATAGATTCAGAACTATTTACTTGTTGAAATTGACTTAAATTTAATTTTTAAATGACACCCTACTAGTACATTAAGCAGAAATGTTTTATATTGGTTTGCCTTGTAAATCCTCATTTTTATGTTCTTGAAACATCTTTGCCATACATCTTGGTACGAATCTTTCTCTTCACTAAAAATTACCTACGTTCCTTCCCGGCAATAGCTTTAAATTTGGAAGCTTCTTCAACTACATGGCTAGAATTTGGGAAGCTCCTTTAGTTACGTTTAACATTATGATTTTCTTTTTTTGCTTACTGCTATTACTTGTTTTGATCAAGTCTTGAAACATCCCTTTCTCTCTGTCGTTGCAGCTAGCACCAAACGACCACATTATTATGTTTATTGTTGTAAATACTAAATAAGACTTTGGATATCTTAAGAAACTTAAGAGAAAGATGACTAACCTGGGCCTCTGTGAAGTTCTTGCATGGCGACACAAGGTACTGGGTGTAGTAAGGTTCTATCGGTCGGAACTCTGAGACGAATCCAAACACGCAGAGAATCAACGAAGTCTTGGCCCAGGTCTCCATCGCTGACTGTCGCTTTCAAGTTGGACCAGACCTGATCGTGGATGTGGTATTAATTCAGATTTCAGCCTTGTTAAACCCACTCAGCTAAACTGGATGATGGGCCGATTATAAATATGTGTTTAAGAGGCGTTACTGTAGCTGGCGCGGATACGTATTTAATTATTTCCCTCCCTAGTAGAAATATATGGTTGGCAAGTAGTCACCAACAGGTCACCAACTAGTTCACCAAGTGATCGCCAAGTGAGCGCCAAAGAATCCAAATAATCGCCAACAGTTCGTTTTTGTGTCAAAATACTGCATTGCAAGTTGGTGACTCGAATTGGCTGCCTTTTGGTGAACGCTTGCTGTCATATATTCAATTGAAATTTCGGTGGCGACCCTTGGTAACCACTTGGCGATCAAAACAAGCCTTGGTGAACTGTTGGTGACCACTTGACATCCATTTGGCAACCAAATATTTTCTACAAGGGCTAACTTACTTAAATGCAGATTCCATTAGTATTTGGAAATTACACTTACAGCATCATAATTTCTTTTTTTATATATAATTTATTTTTAGTCTTCAAAGTATGGTTTATGACCGCGGAATGTAACGTTAAACCCCTCACAAAGCAAAATTATTGGTTTTTACTCTTAGAAAAAATAGCATGTTCGGAATTTTTTTTAAAAGATCGCTTTTGAAAAATAGATACTTTCCAAATTTTATCACAACCTTAAAATAATTAAACTTTTACACAGCGTTTTAATGGACTTCAAGTCTACAATCTCATCTTTCTGTTGTTCATTATTGTTGATCCTAATCTTATACTCCTAATTAAGAAACTAAAAATTTACAAATATTTTATAACATTTCATTGAAATATCAACATATCAACAGTTTGTAATGTTCTTTAAAACGTTAAGTGATAATACACATACTAAATTACTTGAACAATACTCTCATAAAATATGTCAACATGCTCATGGAAATTTCAATGGCTAAATCAAGGCCTGTCATAAAATGACAACCTTAAACTTACGAATATAATAAACTTTAATCTCACTCAAACGTCGGCAGAAAACAAACTTTGAGACCTACTAAATATTAAACAAATATTTTTTCCTTGAAAACCTGCCCAGGGTGCAATGCATGCCCTCTTTCTCACTAAGTATATTGGAGTTGATTGATTGGTTCATATTAATGCACTTTGGCTATTTGAGTCAATTGGAGTTAGGACAAATTATTGTGAAGTGATGTCTGAGAACTTTTAAGAGGACTCAATCACATGCATTTGCATTAAAGACTGAGGAAAACCTCGGAAAAACCTTCAGTCAGGATTGACGGTCTCGACTAGATTTGAACCTTGACCTCCCGAATCAGAGTCGGGCCAACACTGTCGGTATTGAGACCTACACAACTTTAGATTGCAAGTTCGGATTTGTTAGTTTATTCTAACTTCCCAGCTTGAGTAATTGAGTGTTGCAATGTATTTATTTAAAGTACAGTAGTGCTCAGGAACGAAAGTGTTCACTGTGATAAAACAATGTAATATATCTGACTCGCTTTTGTCGTTTAATAATAAAAACATTTTTTACAGCGTGAAAGCCTAAAATAACAGAAAAACATGCATATTTTGTATTTCATCAGTTAATAATTTTTTGAAAACACAAAATATTGATAATGTTTTATTTATTTTGTAGCTAAATATTTAATTTTTAATTGTGTGGTTTTTCAGTTTGAATTTTGTGTAAAATTAAATCAGATTTAAAGCTGAAGATTATTTTTTATTTTTTTTCGAAGTTTGCAATTTTTTTTACAAACATTAACGTACAGTTAAAAAAACTTTCCACAAGTTTGAGGAAATTCTTTGGTGTCGATAAAAAATTGCAAATAATGACAATTATCGTGGACTAAGTTTTCCAGCTGAACTGCTGGAAAATTGTGTGGCACAGATATGATAACGACTCATTAGAAACCTTTACTTCTATCCTATTCAGCCATAAAATACTGATTACTGATTTACAACGACAAATACGACAGTTAACAATAATTATTCCCTTTACAATATCTATCACTTCTATACAGTTTGTATAGCTTGTTTTTATTTTATGTTTTTTACATGTATTTATATCAGTCATTTTGAATAACTTATACTTTAATTTATTTCATAACTACTTTTAAGTTCGCCATATTTAAATGTAGTAGGTCTTCATTTCATAAATTTTACAAAATTTTACATTCTTGTAATATTATTATCATTTATAGACACCAGTAATGTTATTGTTCATTATTAAGTGTGCATTTTTCTTATTACTTTTATTTATTTTCATCATTATGCAAATAAATTTATTAACTGAACTGGATAGATGTCGATAAATAAATAAATAACTTCAATATATTGGAAGTTTTCCTCGGAGACGTTTATTTTTATAATATTTTATGAGTATGATTAAACTCGACTTACCCTTGCACAGATTCTCTTCCAGCCCCGACTCAGCTTCAACTTCAATGCAGCTATATTGAGAGGTATTGTTCGACAAACCACACATATTATTCACTGACTTTTATTGTAGTTAGATTATAGCTGTTTGTTGTTTGGCGTCTTATCAGTCAGTCTCTTGTAGACAAGAGAGAGGCCAAAAGTTTAAGACGCGTGTGCAAGTGTACATACTCAAGGACCAAGACAAGACTGATTGTGACGGATCTAGTCACAAAATGTCAACTGTTTTTTTTTTAATTTCATCTGAGAAAATAATTATATTTAAAAAAAAAAGTTGATTGTATTTAACCACTCAGTCGCATAACTGATTTTCAGTTTTGTACAATAAATTTAATGTCGACCAAGCCAACCCTGTAGGCGACGAGCGAATAATGACCAACTAGAGACAGGCATAGTTAAGACTTATGAAACACCGATCAATGAAGCTGGACACGATTCCACCCGCGAACAGAGCCAGAGTCAACAAGGCAAATATTAGGAACAACCTTAAAATTGATTTTGTGCCTCGTTGCTAAGACGGCTCCAAAATCACCTATTACACATTCCTAAGTCAAGAACTGATGGACTAGAGTCCATATCAGATGTTAAAAACTTAAGCTTAGAACGGGATTCGAACCCCCCAACCACAAGACCAACTAGACATTTGTGGTATAGGAATGTTTCTCTAAATCATGATAAGAATAATGTTTAAATGTGTCATTGTTGATCTAGGTGCCCGTTAGGGTGCCGCCAAGCTGCGGTGCGCTACACACTCAGGCAGCAGAGTTGCAGAGCAGAGTTGGGGTGATTTCGAGGTGTCACCCAGCTATCATGAAACGTGATGTGTCCTTGAAAACTATCATATTCGAGGGGATTTTGGTACCTGACAACACATGCCAAATTTTGTTGGGGTACGAACATTCCTTCTTGGTGAAAAATATACTTGAATCATGCTCAAAATCATTTAAATGATGTTAGTTACTGTCTAATTCGTCAGTTTCATTTGGCCAGCGATTCTGACCAAACGGGTGAAGCAACAACGTTCATATTTTACATGGACATTAAGGTAATAGTGATGTAGTGACTTTTAAAAGAAAAAGTTAAAACAGTTTGCTGGAAGGCATCCAAATAACTGTTTTAATATAAGCCTTTTACAAGCATATAATCAAAAAGTTTCTTGACAATGATTGTGATTGTGATTGATTGTGTACAAAATAACAAGTCTTTGGGCCACTAGATATTTTACATTCTATTGTTAATTGGTAATATCATAGCAATTAAATCGACTTTGCTAAAATTATTATATTTTAACAAATAATTTTGCAATGAATCACGAAAAATTATGAGAATACCACACGTATCAAAATACTTGTAAAAATAACCAAACCTTACACAACCAAAAGCAACGAGATCTAAAATAAATGCCAAGCTAGTATGTTCCCTCCTACATTTTTGCAATCTTAATACATAAATTCACTTTGCCCTGTGACTGCATCCTTGCAAAGCTTGACAAAATTAATTTGCACGAAATTTTATATTTAAAATAATAGTTTGTAAATAGCTAATCCCAAACAAATTATTTATAGGAAATGGGTAAAATATCATTTTGGTTTAAATGTTTAAAGCAAGCAAGGTCTCAACGACATCAAATATTGTCGTTTACGTTTCTGATTTGTTATTCTAATAAAGCCCAAAGATGTCCATCAAAGTCCAAATTAAATATTATCGTGGTTTCTCGTGGTTTACCCTGTTGGTTAGGACTAGGTTTGTCAGGCGACCTCAGCCAACATGTTTGATGCATGACTGGCAGGTTGGCTGCAGCTGGTCTGTCGTACACGGGCCTGTGTGAAAACACAGACATGATAGCAGTTGTCATATGCGTTATAAAAGCAATTACTCCAACATCGTTAAATTTAAGAGTCAACCCACTCAGTCACGAAACTGATTTCCACTAAAAAAAACAAACATTAATTTTGATCGGACACAGCCAGCGCCGAGGCCATCTACTCACCAACAATCTCCAACCAGTGACTGGTATAATTGTAAATAGTAAACAACGGCCTAAGTAGCTAGACACGATCCATCCGCATATACCGCATACATAGATAATTCGGAACAACTTAAGAAATTATTATGTACTTTGTTGCTAGGACGGCTCCAAAGTTACCGATTGAACATTCTAAATACCAGAATTGATGGATACATTCGATATTGGATTACACTAGAAAACGCTTAGTTGGACGCGTTGATAAGCGAGCACGTGCTATAGCTAGACCCACATTGCACATTTTTTAAATTTTAAAATTTGCGACGTTCTCTATCCACGGGGCCATGTTTCCAATATTATTTATTATTGCCAAGGTATTTGGGTAAACCCGTGGTAAACCTTTATTTTGTGGATAAAATCCACCGCCATCTAGAGGACCTTGACATCATTTCCTTGGAAAAACTATTTTAACTCTTTGGTAACAAATAATACACTGCTTCCTCGATAGTATTTTGATTACTTCTAGGTAGCAGTGCATTGAGGCCAGAAACTTCGTGCGACTTTTAGTTGCCATTGTAACTTTACTTTTGTTTAAATGCAATTTCCATCTATAGTCTGGCGGCAGACCTGAAAAGACCTCTGGAAACCGATTTTGCTAAACTTTTTGAGTAGAAGCAGCACACAGGTATCAAAATGTTCGTATGAACGTCAGGAATGTCATCTACCTTGTGTGCATCTTGGCATTTGTTGCGGGTGGCGGTAGAAGGAGGTCAAAGGTCACGGTGGTTCCTTGGGCAGCCACAGAGGCTGTTTCCTGCGTTGCCCGCCGCACAGCGTGACGATCGCTTTCAAAGTAAAGATGGCGCCCAGAGCCACGAAGTAGCTCCCGTAGACCAAGAACTGGATGGGACCTCACAGACTAGGTGTCTACTGCAGGTGGTTCCTTGGGCAGCCACAGAGGCTGTTTCCTGCGTTGCCCGCCGCACAGCGTGACGATCGCTTTCAAAGTAAAGATGGCGCCCAGAGCCACGAAGTAGCTCCCGTAGACCAAAAACTGGATGGGAAAATATACAATATGTCAGTGTGCCTCTCACAAAGGAGCGTTGAATGCTTTATTGTGTACCACCATTAAACTATATTTCTTATCAAAATTATTTATATATTTAAAACATAAATAATTCGTGTTCACAATAATAGTGTTTTTCTATCTATGCCTTCAAAGTCCAACTCGCTACCTTCCCGTGGTTTGGCCTGTGAGTAGGGGAGTAGTGTATTCCCCAAAACTGAGGGCGAGCTCTGGCCGGTTGGGGTGCGTGTTGCAGAGAGAGCTCTCGCGCAACTTTTTATCACATCTTTCTTCATTCACACAGCCTTACTCATATTTATTTTCTTCTTTCACTTTTTTCTTCTCCATACTTGCCGGCCCGCTCTGCAACGAGCACTTCTCCGTTCCCACCCAGTTAAACCCATCTCATCCAACATCCTCACTCCTTCCCATTAATCCCCGCGTTTTCCCTTATGTTCCTTTCTCTGGTGGGAAGAAAACATGGTGGTAATCCACAATATGGAAAAAGAAAATTTGGAAGATTCCAATACACTCGAAATGGGTACTGATAACTCTTCTGTTGAGTGCCCTAAAACAACATTAACTAACTAACTAACTTCTATTTATCCAAACAGCAAGGCAGAGAAATCTTGCACAACAAATTTAATTTAATTAGCCAATGTCGCTACATAGGGGCGTATCGAAATGGTAATTTTGACAAGAATGACTAGTTTGGTTTCTTGAGTTTTAAACAAGTATCCATCCACCCCTTTGGAAAACTAGAAATCATATCTTCTTGTGTAAAGTCAAAGCCTTTTTCAGAAATTCTTAGATACGGGATCCCACTTCGTCCGAATTTTAAAGTTTAGTAACTAGCATGTACATTGAATATACATTGAGTTGTTGACATTCCCGAGTTTTATGGCGCAACATTTTGAGGTGCACAAATAAATATAGCCAAAACAACAGCAAGTGTCTGCACCACTGGCAACACTAAGCAAGAATGAATGGCGAAGTCAAATTGGCAATGACAAGACCTTAGGTTGTTGAATGTCTCCTACCTGAAGTCTGATATCCAGAGCGAGGCCTCCCTCTCCAGCCACGACCACGGTGAGAATAGTTTGAAGGACTAGAGCAAAGAATGTGTTGACTCCGAAGATCAGACCATACGAGTCTTCGTTGATATGTTTAGCTATTTCCGAACTGAAAGAGAAATAAATGTGGTGTAGTTCATAAGCGGTCAGTGTATTCTTAAGTAACAGACTGTTAGCAAAGATCTGTTAGTAAAAGCAAGATGGCGATGACACATATTTTGTTTGAGAAATTTTGCAAACGTTTCAAACTAAAAGCAAGTTTTTGTTTTATGAATGTACTTCTTGCTGTGAAATGATCAATTTAGATTATTAGAAGTCACTTATACGGCCAAAGCAACATCATCATTGATAAAATCAATTCTTGTTATTGTTATAAAAAGTATATTGTTAAAATTGATCGAGTAAATTAAACGTAATTTCTTTTGTATCTGAAAAGCAACATTGATGACAAAGGAAGAACGTTGTTCTAAAAATGAAATGAGTGTTTGACAAAACCCGGGTGTCCAAATCATTAGATGCCGAGAAATTCTTGTGACGTTTAAAACTTACCTGTGGCCTATTTTCCAAAGACAGAACATTAATATGTTTTGTTAATCATTATTTAAACATTCATTATTCTCTTACCAGACAATCGTGATCATAGTGTAATAGAGAACTGTAAACACTATGTAGACGGCATACGAAACGTATAAGTTTGTGGTGTAGGATGCGACTATGAGGCAAGTTCCTTGCAGAAGAGCACAGACAGCCAGTGTCCCCTCCCCCAGCACCTCCCAGTTGAGACGTAGCCAGCCACAGCCGAACGCAGCGGCCGCCCCTAAAACACATGATTGATTGTTTGGTCATTGGAACATAATTGTACATCTCTTTCCACTTTTATTTTCATATTAAATAATAATTTCTGAGATTTTTAGTTCTTATTGATTCTGAAACGTAAAAAACTAAACCAAAAAGAGCTGATGACATGGCGTCACTTGGCAAAATGTTCACAGCATTTATTTTTAGACTACCTGATATACTTGAAAAAAAGTAAATAGTGTAATTAAAAACTTTATCCCACTTTGCAACCTTCTAATTGTTCGAACAGTTACCAAGGAAGTTATTTTCTCCCGGAGCTAGAGGCGAGCACTGGCAACTACTTCTAAACCTACCTAACTCTGGCGGGTGGATCTGCCCAGCACGTGAATATTCTCCATGGTCACTCAGGTTATAAAGTACCCTACCAACGTTTGGCGATCAAAACAAACAGCTTCGACCTTTGAATGTGCATCATTGATCTGTCTACTGACCTATAAGTGTGTACGAGGCGTCAACGACTCCGTTGTACATTGTCTGTGGCTCTTCACCCCTCTGTCTACTGTATCACTGTTGATGGCTTCCCACAGCACTTGGGCGTACAGATAGACCTGAAGCAGAGAACACAATATCTATACATGGGAAGAATTCAGAGCATTTCATTACATTATTGCCTAATGGCGTTTTAACTTAAAAACATGCAACATAAATCCATCAGACGTTATAGGAGAAGAAGAACAGCAGCTTGTTCTATGAATTGTACATTGTACTAACTAACCAACATGGGCATCCATCATATGCCTAGAACTCTCGTCAGAGATTCGTCTGCCTATGAGATTTGTAATTTCATCAGTGGCGTCAAAAAGGGAAAGTGAACGTTTTTCACTTGAAAATGCTTGATAACATGAATGTTTCTCAATTGATAATAATAACATCTTTTACATAACATACTGACCTAAGTTAGATTAAGTTAATAGAATGCCAATAGGATGGAGTATTGGTGTGGGAAATGATCCAACAACTTGCCTTCGATAAGTGATGGTGGCTGCCGAGTTTGTAGGTAAATAATAACATAAAATAATGTACAAAACATAGAAAAATACGAGACGTTTGGACACGATGTCTTGAATACTCAGGAGAAGAAGAAAGAATGAAGATGAGTAACCAAGATGTCGTTTTGAAACGTCTTGTGTTTTTCTTGGGTTTGTACATTATTTTATGTTCCTATTTATCTACAAGCTCGGCAGCCACCTTCACTTCTGGATGGTAAGCTGTTGGATCCTTTCTCACAATCTACAAACTGACTTAAGATTACCTGGTAATATCCGCAGGTAGCCAGAGCCCACCACAAACACCACTTCAAGACATACATATTTGTGAAAGCATCTTTAAAATCTTTCCACAAACGACTGAAAGCTCTACTCCATTTCTGAGTAGCCTTTATCTTTTTTCTCGTGACGACCTGTGCTGTGTAACTGTTTGGAGATAGAATTGTCGAGATGTCGTTCTGTTTCAGAGGTTTCTCAAGACTGTTCAAGACGTTGTCTGTGACTTCTTCTACAGCGTGGAAATATATGCTTCGTTTCACCGGTGGCAGGAAGATGGACCAGATCGTTGCCAGGGCCGCAGCTGGAACAATCCGAGGAGATATACTCACGCTTAAATGTAAAGCAATTTGAGTTTGGCGATTGAAACTACGTTAAATTGTACCTAATTTAATTTAAAGTTGCCCGATTTTACGCCACGGTCTACTTTAATTGGGGTCGCATACCCTAACAAACAACTCCTACTGTGACTGGACTTTTTTAAATAAAAAACGACCCTGTCCCTCCCCCCTCCCCAAAGAACAATGTCAATTCGAACAAGTTGTATTCTAAATTGTCAAAACTTTTATTTATACAATTATTATTTTTGAAACATAATCTCCTGACCCCGATAGTTCTAAAAATTAGCTCATGCCACCATATTCACTAAGTTTCATTCGTCCTTTAGTTAAACATACCATCAAATCAATTTGCTTGCTAGATCTGTCTAGAATGGGGCAAGTCTTACTTTTCAGGGTTCATTCCTCACCCCAAAGACCTACATGTAGTAGTGATATCAAGTGATACAACGTTTGACGAATCGTTATATAAAATCACATAAACCATCAGAAGAACAAGAAAGGCTTTAATATTATACGCGTATGTGTTACATGATATCTGTAACAAGAGACTCATTATCTTGCACACTTTACAACCAATTTATTTACTGTTCAGCTTTTGGTGGTTGAAGAAATTACCGTGTTTTCCCAAAGCATAACCCAAAGTACTATTATTCTCTAATCCACTAGTCCAGTATTTCTAGCAATGCGATGATGTTATACAAGCAGCCGGCAGTTGAGCAGTGAGGGGCTGGCGTGAGCAAGCACACTTGGTACAGGACGCTTCTAATCAAAGAGTAAATGGAATTGTCCAAGGTGGTTTGCTTAGTCCCCTTTAATTCAGACGAACACATGTGTTACCTGTTATTGAAATGTAGTTGAGGGAGTGTAAGTCCATCAAGTCCGTGGACAGCAAGACCTGACCCAGAACACTGGATGAGAACCGTCCCAGCAGGAAGGCGGTCTGGGTGTAGCTTGTGACCTTCTGGTAGTGCTTGCGTTCCACCTTGGCGTAGATGTACGTGTAGTAGGCAACCTCTGTTGCTAGGAATACGCCATAGAAGAAGCAGCTCACCTACAACAGATGAGGTGGGATCGCTTATTATAGCCATACCGAGATCAGCCCCCGGCACCATCCATCTTCCACCAAAACATCCTGCCATATAATCCAGAACTTGTCACACATTCGGACCATGACCTCGAATACACTGATTGTAAAAGGTGAGAAAATGGCAATGACGCAATTTTGTCCAGCCGACTTTATTCTCAAATGGTGTTTTGTAAGTATAGGGCAATAATTTAATCTCCTGAAATGGCAGTCACTGGAGCATCCATTTACATTTCCTTGGGTAAGAGCGGTACAACGTGACGTAAAGGACGTAATTTTTTTTATAAAAATGTGAATGAATATGAAATAAGTACCAATACAAAGTTATTTTTAGTATTGTCGAAAGGCATTAACGTCTTCACCTGCATAGTAAAAATATTTCTGCCGCAGACTCCGAGTATGCCTGATATGGTCAACGATATCCCCTCTATTACGATGACCGGCTTGTATCTCAGCATGTCTGTCACCAGGAACACCAGGGCCAGCAAGGTGAGCTGGGAGTAGGTCATCACCGGGTAGATCTGCTGGTTCACCTGGGGAGGGGAAGAGTAACATTGTGTTGAACGTAATGCAGTAGGCGTGCCACTCAAATAGAAAGAAGTGGAATTTAGAACCACATTTTGAACAACTGCACCCACAAGATCTCACTTAACGGATCAGTATATCAATAATTTTGTGTGCATAATGTCTTTGTTGGTACACACATAACATTCTTACAAACAAAGAATTTCCTGAGGATATACCAATCTCTACATTTCAAGCAAAATAAAATCTAGACCTCCTTTGTATTACCTTTGTACTGCCCAGAAGTAAAATAAATCTCATTGTACCTTTTAAGGCAGAGACGAGAAGACGCGTATACAAACATTTTCCCCGGTCTGCTCGAGGTCTACCTTTTGGGAGCTATTACATTTCTAGGCAGTATTGAGGTTATCCAAGTTATGGACCAACCTGCACAGTCCATGTGTCTCACTCTTGTGAAAAGTACATGAGGAGGGAAGTACCAGGACCTCTTTCCTTCCAGAAAGGTTATCCCAGGGTTATCATCTGGAAGGTGCTTTTTTTGTAAGGAACACATGTGTGGAGTGTATTTTGTAATTAACTAACTTCCCCAGATTAAAAAAACTTTAAAAAAAGTATTATGAGTATGAAGCTTGAAAGTTATTATTTTCAACAAGCAAGTAGATGATAACAAACGGAAATTTTACAGTTTGCCTCTCGAGTGCTTTAAAAAGAATTTTGTTCCAAAATTTCTAAAAGAAGTTCATTAATGAACCACAATGAACAAAAATGAAGCAACAGTACGTTACATGCATCGAACTCACCTGCTCTTCCGTGTAGTTGTGATACCGGCTGACCAGGTACTGTGTGTAGAAAGGATTTGGACGGACGAAACTCCTTGAGGAATCCGAAGACGCAAACAATGAGCGAGGCTCGAACCCAGGTCTCCATGGCAGCCATTATGTAACTGGTCTAATTTAAGCTTTTCAAATGTCTGAAAAAGGAATGACTTATTTAGAAGTCCACCCACCCAGTTAAAAACAAATTAAATTGACTTTAATTTGGGCTGCTGCAAGAACATATGTCTAGGAAAACCATCAGATCAAAGCCTCTTTAAAAACGCTCTGTCTTCGTTAGCGAGGTCAGACGAGTACTCAACACTCTTCCATTGGTCCAGACGGAATCTCTACCACAATACACGAGTGTGCTATCTTCACTTGCTCCATCCCTCAATTCACTAATTTTTCTTCTTTTTCAAACGAGTGCAGTGTTGTTGCAGATGGTTGAAAAGAAGCTAACGTTGTTTCTTTCTGTTTAAAAATTAAATAAAAAAGGTAAGATATTTAACCACAGCCCTATAACACTTACCAGTACTATTTGCAAGTAACGGAGCGTTTTGTTAATCGGTCGTTAATAAGCTCTTGGATTCAAGATGTTCGAAGAAGTGAACAATTTTATACCACCTATGTGTGTATAGTTTTACCTCGCAGGTCATGCACAACAATGCCGAGAAAAGCTTTTGATGATGGGCAGCATACGCTTAACCGAAGCAAGATAAGACGTGTGACAGTGTGCCACGTGAGAGACTTATTCATAAAATTATCTACAGTATTTTGTTTTCAAAATAAGCTTCTAAATAGGATAAAAGCATGTTGAAATGGCCGGTCTTAGCGTTGGGTCATGGAGTGGTCTCATATTTCCCATTCGACGTCACTTCTGGAGTTCCACAAGCATCGGTTATTGATCCTTTAATATTTAAGTTTTACTATGGACCTACCTGTTGTTACGTCTAGCATTCTCCAATATGCTGACTATTCAGAAACATATCCCCTTAGTGATGCAAGATGATGATGAGATGATGCAAAGGCGCTATACAAAGCGACCTTAAGGATATCCAAGCGTAGTGTAAAAATCGAAATACTAGCAGGTCACAATTACTTCTTATACGCGTACAAGAACAGGACACATTAATAATGTTTGAGTATAAAATGGAGACACAATACCGAGTTGCCCTTAAACCAAACTTCTTCGATTAAGGTTATAGTGATCTGCGGTGAAATCTGCATTGAGAGTATGCACAAAAGAAAATGTTGAAAACTATGGGGTGCCGTACGACCAGTTTCCCGCGCGTGAAAATGGCCGAATCGCTCGCAGCGCTATCTGCGCTGACAGGAAAATAATACTGCTCCCCTCGTAAGACCATTTTCCCGCGCGTGAGAGTGGCTGGATCGCTCGCAGCGCTATCTGCGCTGACGGGAAAATAGTACTGTAGTATATTGGCATCACTGGTGCCTATCGCCATGTATGACAAGGGCTCAGTGACATGGGTGGAGCCTAGGCGAGGCAGAAGAAGAGAGGGCGTACAATCATGGCGACCCGTGAGCATTGTATAAGTTGTAACCTTGTGAATCAATAAACTAACATAATCAGACTTATCATGTACATTTATTAATTACGTGTGCACGATATACAACATGGTGTCAGAAGTGACTAAATAACTATCACTTAAGTGATAAAAATAACGAATAACGAACGATTTTAACTGTTCAACTCGGCGTGTTTGGTCTAGGCCTAGCCTAACGCGTAGGCCTACGTACTACTACAGCCATGGACGCGTTTATACAAACCACCTGGGGAACTAAACCTCAACGGAAACGTCTCGGAAAACTGGAGAAAATTCAAACAAAGATTTGAAATATTTATGAAAGCGAGTGGGGGAGACAAGGAAAAGGACGAGTCTGTAAAGGTATCAAAATTATTAAGTTTTATTGGTGAAGATGCACTTGACGTTTTCAACACCTTTGTTTTTGATCCGCCTGGGAACAAAGATAAACTTGAACCAGTCCTACTACATTTTGAAACGTATTGCTCTCCTCGGAAAAACGTTGTGTATGAACGGTTTAAATTTTTCTCGATTGTGCAGAAAGAAAATCAGCCCTTTGAACAATTTTTAACCGAACTAAAAATAGCTGCAAAATCGTGCGAGTTCGAGAACCAAGAGAACAGCATAATAAGAGACCGAATTGTGCTTGGGATTTCTCGACAAGAACACACAAGAACGACTGCTACGAGAACCGTCCCTGACTCTATTAAAGGCAGCTAACCATTGCAGAACAAGTGAAGAAAGTAAACGTCATGCAAAAGCTGTACAGAACAAATTCCTGTAGACGCATTCACTAAGAAGAACGCGGGGACACCAAAGCCTAGGGGTACAAGTAGCACAAGTAAGTCTAATGTAGACGAAGATAACGGATATCTGTGTAAAAAGTGCGGTTATACACATTGGCCTAGAAACTGTCCGGCTTTTGGCAAAACGTGCATGTATTGCAAAGGAAAAAATCACTTCTCCAAGGGTGCCTGAAAAGAAACTCTCAAGGCTGGCCGAAAGAAGGTGCATGCAGTCAGTGAACATAACAATGAAAGTAGTGGTGAAGGAGAAGAGATGAGGAGCCTCACAACCAAGAACTGTTTTGTCTATGCTGTGGAAAAAGTGATAAGTACAGGTCCTAAACCTAAAGTAACTAAAGTTCCTGATAAGGTAGACTTAAATCAGTATCAGAAGGTTGATCTAGTTCATAAAGACATCCCTGAAATCAGGTCATGGAAAGAGAAAATTGTCATTAACAACTGCCCTGTAGTTTTTCAGTTAGACAGTGGTGCAGAGCCAGTGTTATGTCAATCAGCACCCTAAAAGAAATAGATCCTAACGCAAAGTTGAATAAAACTAGCACTGTATTAGTAGGTTTTGGTGGTAGGGACTTTAAAGTTAAACCTAAGGGAACCATAACCTTAAAATGTAATGTAAATAAGTCAACTTCTAAATATGCAAACATTGAATTCTTGATAGTTGATGAGATACACAGCCATTGCTTAGGCTTGCAAGGCTGCATCAAACTAGACTTGATAAGGCGAATTGATAAGATACAGGTAGTATCACACTAAAGAAACTGTGTTAAAAACGTATAAAGACCTGTTTCACAGGTGAAGGTAATTTACCTGGAGAACATACAATTCAGGTTAAGGAAGGTGCAATTCCAGTGGTGCACTCTCAAAAACGAGTACCATTGAGCCTTCATAAGAAACTTAAAGAAACATTGGATAATTTAGAATCTCGTAAGATTGTAGAAAAGGTAAATAAGCCTACAGAGTGGGTAAATGCCTAGTAGTAGTCGAAAAGCAAGATGGAACTCTAAGGGTGTGTCTGAAAAATATTTCAAGTCTAGGTCCAGGTCCAGGTCTAGGTCCAGATTCAAATCCACGTCTTACAACGTAGAAGGTACTAATTATCTGTCAACGGCAAATGAAGTCCTGTCTGAAAAGTCTAATTCTAGGTCCATTCTTGTCCAAGTCGGCAAATGGACCGAGCAATTGAAAGTGTACACTCGTTTTAGGTCCGGTTCAAAATGGCTGACGGTGACAATGAGCGAAACAACAAATGAATGCATTTTTAATTGGAGGTAAACATTGAAGTTGCATTTGTTTTTATCACATATTTAATTGTTTTTACTAGATGTACAAATAGTTTTTATTATGCAAATACTTTACAAAGGACTCTTGAACGCACACCTAACCCTACTTTAGGTAGTAATGACCTTTCCCGTCAGGTAGCTCTACTGTAGGCTAGTATAGGACGTTAACATTGAGTTGGACTTGGACCTGGACCTGGACTTGGACCATAATTCAGACACACCCTAAGACTCTGTCTAGATCCACGGGATCTCAATAAGGTAGTGAAGAGGGAACACCATCTGATCCCTAAAACAGAAGACATTATTGCTAGACTAAGTGGTAAAAGTGTTTTTTCTGTGTTGGACCTCAAAGAGGGTTTTTGGCATCTTTCCATCTGTGATGAGAGTGCCAATTTGTGTACCTTCACTCACCATTTGGTAGGTACAGGTTTCTAAAACTACCACTTGGAATCTGCTCAGCCCCTGAGGTGTTCCAAAAACCCTTGAACACTGTTTGGTGACATAAAAAATGTAGATGTGTATATAGATGACTTTATAATATCAGGCAAAAAATGTAGAAGACATGACGAGCATTGACGAAAGTCTTTGACAGAGCAAGGGAACTTGGTATAAAATTCAATGAAGCTAAATTCCAGTTCAGAGTGTCTGAGTTAACTATGTTTGGTCGGATAATCTCTGCCAATGGTGTGACCGCTGATCCCCGTCATACTAGGGCAATATTGGAAATGGAAACTCCTACCAATAAACTGAACTTATGCGATTCTTAGGTTATGGCAAAACATCTAGCCCCGTTTATACCAGATTTGTCGCAAATCAGTGCCCCCTCCGTAACCTCACTAGAAATGATGTCCAATGGGGTTGTGCCCTGAACATGATCAAGCCATGCTGAAAATAAAATCACATTTAATCAAACCCCCTGTTCTAGCTATATATGATAGCAGCAAGCCACTCACCCTTCAGACTGATGCGTCTAAAGATGGCTTGGGGGCCTGTCTCATTCAAAATGGACACCCACTAGCCTACGCTTCCCGTAGCCTCACACCTAGTGTAGGCAAAGGTGGGCCCAAATTGAAAAAGAACTTGCATCCATCGTATTTGGATTGGAACGTTTCCACCAATTCACATATGGTTCTCGTGTTACTGTGAACACGGATCATAAACCACTTGAATCTATTTTGTTTAAAAAGTCTTGACAAGGTGTCAGCCAGACTTCAGAGAATGATGCTTAGGTTACTTAAGTACCAAATCACTGTCACGTATGTGCCAGGCAAGTATCTCTATCTGGCAGACACATTGTCCCGTGCTTACCTCAAGGATCCAGTGACTGACGATCTAGAGATGAAGTACATAATACATTCACTTGTAAAATACTTACCTATGACAGAGGAACGTAAACCCAATTCAAAATCGCATCACAAAAAGATGAGTTTTGCAATGCCTTGCAAAACTTTATCATAATGGCTGGCCTAAATATAAACAGGATGTACCTCTCAAGCTAGATACTATTGGAATGTAAAAGATGATGTTCATGTGTCTGAGGGGTTATTGGTTTTTTAGGTGACCGGCTCATTGTTCCTGTAGAAACTTAGAAATTACATGTTACGGTTAATACACGAAGGCCACTCTGGTATTGAAAGATGCAAAGCTAGGGCCAGAAGTACCCTTTACTGGCCTGGTATGAGTTCTGATATTGAAACCTTAGTTTCAAATGTATGATATGTGAACGATTTCGCAGTGCAAATCAGAAGGAACCTATGATCCCACATGTAGTGCCTAATCGGGCATGGGAGAGGGTTGCCTGTGACATTCTAGAACTAGGTAACGACAGCTATCTTGTTGTAGTGGACTATTACAGCAAATGGCTTGAACTCACACAACTAAAAAATTAAACTGCCACAGAAGTAATAATCAAATTAAAATCCATTTTTTTCTCGGTTCGGGATACCAGATGAGTTTGTATCTGATAATATGCCGTTTGGAAGTGTTGAATTCCATAACTTTGCTAAGGAATGGGACTTCCGTCTGGTAACTTCTTCCCCCCATTATCCCCAGTCGAACGGCCTGGCAGAAAAATCAGTGTCTATTGCAAAAAACATGTTAAAGAAATCTAAAGCTGAGGGTAAGGATGTGTATATAGCACTACTAGAGTATCGCAGCACTCCTGTTAAAGGGATAGGACTCTCTCCTGCCCAGCTTTTGCTAACCGAAACATCAAAACAAAAATCCCTACCTTGTCACATTTGCTTAATCCAGATCTTCAATCTAATATTAAATCTAAACTTTTAGAAAGGCAATCTAAACAGAAAGACTACTATGATGCACATGCCAAGTCGTTAAACTCACTTGAGCCAGGTGCTAATGTTCTTATCAGGAAAGGTAGAATCTGGGAACCCGCCCAAGTAGAAGGCATTCATCCATCTCCTAGATCTTACATTGTTAGAGACCAGAACAACACATGTCCTCCGACGCAATAGGCGTTTCCTCAGCGAACAAACAATCCTCCCATATTTGTAAATCCTGAGATAGAGATTGACCCAGGAGTTAACACCCCGGTTAACCCTCACTCAACCCCATCTCTGATCATAGTATTGCCACAGGTATAACCCCTAGTACTGGTGACTCTATAATCACAACCAGAAGTGGCAGAACCGTAGTAAAGCCAAAAAGATTCAAGGACTTTGTATAATTAATCATGTCAGTGTTAAGATTAGAAATTCACTTATCAAACTGTTTAATCCTAATTATATTGATCTCTCACACATTGTGGTTTTTGAAATATTTGTATTACAACTTGATGGTATGTAAACTTATGTGTGGAGGTGTAGTATATTGGCATCACTGGTGTCTATCGCCATGTATGACAAGGGCTCAGTGACATGGGTGGATCCTTGGCGAGGCAGAAGAAGAGAGGGCGTACAATCATGGCGACCCGTGAGCATTGTATAAGTTGTAACCTTGTGAATCAATAAACTAACATAATCAGACTTATCATGTACATTTATTAATTACGTGTGCACGATATACAACAAGTACGGCTCCCCATAGGAGTTGGATCGCGCTCTGTAAAAGGGTGGCAAGCCAAGAACCCTTCGCGCCGGATTCTTAATGCTGGTTAGGCCAATTATTTCTCATGGCCTACCAGCGTGGCATTCAACAACTGAGGAAATTTGCAAGTTATAGAGTGTTGAAAATCGTGCCACCAGACATATTTTTATGGGGTCAAAGAGCCCCGTCGAAAGCAATGTTGGCTTGTCACAATTGAACAACTCTTTAAACGGGTATTCACCCTCTAAACTCAAAAAATATATTTCATTCAAGCTAACTTGTCATAAATTCAGAAACTAACAGAAAAATTATTTGGACCACCTTCCAAAAAATTTCTAACGTGGTACTTTTCGATCTAGGTGCCATCGGTAAAAATCTCCCATAAGAAATAACATGTGGACGATCTTAATGTCCCTTGACCTTGGAGGATTTTGATCCAAAAAAATATTGGCCATTATTGACGTACTCGACAGTCTTTATTTTTGTAAGTCCTCTATATTTTGTTTTGTAATTTGGGCAAGTGGTTCGGTCAAAATATGCTGATTACCAAGAAGAGGTGTGATATTAGAATGCATATTTTTGCGTGTTTGAGTGTATATTTGTGCACAGCTTCAAGACACGATGTTATAAAGGGCAATTTTAGATTGATAAAATGCTCTTGTATTATCTATGTGGAGCAAAAGCGAAGCAAATAATTAGAGCCGATTTAAGAAATTTCTCATAAAGCAAATTTTCGCAAATTTCTGGATCAAAAAAATTAAAAATTCTTGAAAAATCTCAGTTTCAGATATAATTTTTTAAAAGGTCATTTAAGTGTAGTTTTATGCTATAGAATATGTGGTAAAAATTAAATTTTTGGGGTAATATCCCCTTTAAGCAAGTGGGTGTTTTGTTTTCCAAAAAGATGTTAGCGGGTCTCAGTTGATTTCACTACAGAGCTTCCAGAATTTCTAGCTACATCTCAATAAACATCAAGCTACATAACCCTCAAACAAACATACTCTTTCAACGTTCAATAGAGCTTTCTACCCTGCTACTCTGAGAATGAATAATTTGGTTTTGTTTCAATTGTTAAAATAAATTAATGTATTATTTTTTAATCTGTACTATATATTTTGTGTATTTTATTAATTACCTAATGTCAACAAATTTTACCCACTTTTTAATACTTTTCAAATATTTGAATATAATGAAGTAGGGAATCTAGGACCATGATAGAAAATCACGTGTTGTTTAGTCTTGCATTTAACAGTCACTTTTAACAAATAATTGTCATTAGTCGACATCTGTGAAAATCACATAAGACACACAAGTGATTGCAAAAAACTTTATGATCAAGGATAATCTGTTAAAATTCACTTCAATATGGTGAACAGTTACGGTACACGACGTTTTTTATAAGAATAATAACATCAAAGTAGAAAAAAGAATGAGCACACCACAATAGCCTCAACCCCGCTAAAGATGTGGCTGGATATGTACGGCGAAGTCTGACCCTGATAATATACAAGTCCATCTCATGTTTGGCCATCATAGCATTCATATATCGTGTCTCAATGAAGCATCACACAACAAAATCTATTTATTCTCGCAAATATAAAATCAATCTCCTTACGATACATGTTTAAACTTAGTGATTAAATCTGAGCGTGCAGTGATTACAGCAAGTAGAATGGCAAGTTACACTAAACTGCACTGAGGTAGCACTCAGTACACTCTTGCTGGACGTATAGTGCGGCGGTCGAATCCAAAATTTCAGCTTTGACCCATTCAGGCGGTACTACCGCGCAAAACCAAAATAAAATCGTCGGCTACTTCATCACCCACTAGAAAAATGACGTTGTGGTCTCGAAATGCGTGTACGTCAAAGATTTACGACGCCATCTTGGGTGCGCGGCGTCGATCGCACTTTGCGTTATAAACCATATTGTACATTCTGCAATTTTTGCAATAGAAAAATGAAATGTAGTGAGTTGTATTCCCAAGACATTGGCGTACATTGTGTTACAATTTATTTTGGATTGCAACAATAACTCAAGGTGAAAAATTAACAATGTCGGGAAAATTTTACATTTTCAGATTTACACTAAAATGTTCTATATTTTTTTACGGTTAAACCATCAACATTTTCTTAAGACACGGGGATGGATTTTAATTGCGGAATACGTTTGTGAATACGTCCATATTTTTTCTTTTGCTCAAATAGCAATTTTTTGGTCGCTTTGGTGGTAAACGTGATGAAAAGCGTAGCGTGCGGCAAACTGCAAAAATGGTCGAATCCCTATTGTTGGATGCATTGTTATACAGATCCTGGCCAAAAGACACGTGGAATCTTGACCTGGTCGAGTTTTCTCTTCCGATCCTATTAGTGTATACATTAAGGATAAAAATTATCTTGGGTAGACATTTGTCATTTCTGGCAAAATATTTTTACGACGCCTTCTTGTTTTAGGCATTTTCATATTGTACACGCTTTTGATTTTCGTTCATTTTCTATTATAATTATAACAGTTGTAACAAACCAAACGTGTTATTTTGATTTTTCATAAAATTTACTTTTCATTGATATTAGTTTTGTCACCCTGGGACTATTATGAGATTATTTATAGGAAATTAGGTACATATTAGTCCTTCAGCTAAGTAGGCTACAATATTTAGGTGCGTTTGATGAAGAACGAATAAATGTTTGCATATTTATAAAGAATGTTAGTGTGATATTTTTTAGATGTAGAGCTGTCTTAGATTTGTCCCATGACACTAATGGCAGCCATTTTACAAGATGGTCGCCGAATATATTGTATAGACATTTATGATAGAAATTTGAAATTGAGTAAACACATAGGCCTTGTTTTCGATCATTTAAAAAACGAATTTCTATTACGACCATCACAAATAAAACACAGTGACATCAATGGCGGCCATTTTAGAAGATGGCCGCCAAATATATTTTTCGTAACGTAGTCTTTATGATAGGATCTTGAAATTAAGTACACACATGAAGCATGAAATTAGAATCAAGATTTTGATGTAGTCATCTGAAATTTGCGCTGTTTCACGAATGGAAGCTATTTCGCAAAAGTAAATAATTGGTTTAGATTTGGTAATTTACAATGTTTCTTGATTATTGTGCATGATACTACAAACGATTATTAATAGCATTCAAATTTAACCAACTCATTTGTAAATATTTTAGTTGCATTGAGATGTAATGCATACTTTGCATGAATGAATATCACGAAATTGCTTATGCCAACTGGTACCTTATGAGCAGAGGTTGGGTTTTTGTAGTAAGAACGTAATTCATCTTAATATCCTGCATTTCCTACCTCAATTGATACCACTGTATATTTGAGATAGCCCTTTTTTTTAACAATCCAATTGCATGCCTCATATGTATTCATATTCATGTATTCTGCACGGTCGTACGTACTCACATTAATTTGTACAACGCTCCGGAGAAAATTACAAATACAATATACTTATTCTTACATTTTTGTACAGAAGAACATACAAAAAGAGATTTGCTATATGAAACAAACACTACTATACACCATAGCATAAAGTCGACTCACCGGAAAATCTCGATGCGTGCTCCAGATGAGTTGAGATGCGTTGACTTTATGCTAATGGTGTCTAGTGTAGTGTTTATTACATAAAGAGATTCCATTTTTTTGTATGTTGTTACGTATGAAAATCGGCGAATTAGAACTTATTTGTTCAATATACCACTTTTACCATTTGAAGAAAATAAGGTTTGAAGTTTTGATTCTATACCAATCCTATCTAAAAACTATATTATTCTCATTTCTTGTATAAAAACTCTTAATATGGTGGTGTTAAATATAAAATCAATTACAATTTATCATTTGTGTCACCAGGGGTGCCCAAATTCGATATCTCTGATTGGATATTTCCCAAGGTATATGACAGGGAGAATCATTTTGAGTTGTCACATTTGTTCAATAAAATAAAAAAAATTAAAAAATGTGAAAGAAATCGGAAAAATGGCTTAAATCGCCTAAGAACAAGTTTGTTCAATAGACCATTTTAACTTTTTATTGAGGTTATATTGTGTTCAATTTACAATCTCATAATTCCAATAAATGTTTGGTAGATTTATATCCTGCATCGTTTCATGCAAAAAAATGACTTCAAACAAACAAACTCTGACAGGAAAGGCTGGTCTATTAAACCAACCTGTCTCTCGTTTACTTTAGCAACGGATGGTAAATATGGACCATCAATTAATGCAGTGGATATAGAACAAATAAGCACCAATAAGTAAATTTTAACATCTAACTAAAAAAGTGAATAATATAGTCTTTTGGACAAATAATTTCTGAGGCGACGAATTGTGAGGGTTTCGTGCATTTTAGAATTCGCATAATATGATATTTAAAATTTTCTCCAAAGCGTTGTACAAATTAGTGTGAGTTCTTACGATCGTGAGAATACATTAATGTCTCGTGAAGATTAAAGGGGCTATTACCCCAAAAAATATTATTTACCACATATCTATAGCAAAATACTCACTTAAATGACCGTTTAAAAAATTATATCTTGTAACTGTGATTTTATACGAATTTTTCAATTATTTTGATCTAGAAAATAGCGAAAATTTGCGTTTTTGGAAATTTCTTAAATGGGCTTAAACTTGCTTCTTTTTTATTCTACATAGATATCATCATATATCATCATATCATCAGCATCATACCAATCAAAAATGGCCCTTTATAACATCGTGCCTTGAAACTAGGTACAAATATACACTTAAACACGCAAAAATATCCATTCCAAAATCACACCCCTTCTTGGTAATCAGCATATTTTGACCGAACCACTAGTCCAAATTACAAAACAAAGAGTATTTACATAAAAGGCTGTAGAGTACGTCAATAACGGCCAAAATTTGTTTGGATCATAATCGTCCAAGGTCACGGGTCATAAACATCGACACTATGTTATTTCTTATGGGAAATTTTTGCCGATGGGACCTAGCTCGAAAAATACCAAGTTTGTCAATTTTTTAAGAATCAATGGTGGACCTAAAAAAAATTCTGTTAGTTTCTAAATTAACTAGCTTGCCTGAATGAAATATATTTTTTTAGTTTAGCGGGTGAATACCCCTTTAATAGCTGCTAATTATATTTTGACAAGATTTTTAAGGGTGTAGCTTCGGGGCAGTGTACGTTTATGAATTAAGAATGCTCAAATGTAGAAAGGTACATGAGCTTGGCCCTTCTTTTAGATCTCTGCTTTTGAGTGTATACGGTTTGGCCTTATATTTACAAAGTTTTTGTACCGACAGTTTTGGTTCGAGCGGTAAGCGCTCGACTCTGATTCGGGAGGTCCCGGGTTTCAAATCCCGCCGAGACCGGCAATCCTGACTGAAGGTTTTTTCCGAGGTTTTCCTTAGTCGTCAATGCGAATGCAAGGGTTTGAGTCCTCTTAAATAGCCCTCGGATATCCCTTCACAATTGTCCTATTTGCAATTACCTAGTTATAATCACCTGAAGAGGGTCACACCCGATAAATCTGATGTGTATACCCTACAGCGGGCATCCTACAAAAAATAAAGTTTTTGTATACGATGGGATCTCATTATATTTTCAAGTTCAATTGGAAATAATTTTTGCTAAAATAGAATAATTCTAATAAAGTTATACTAATTGCTATAGTAATACCTATAAACAATGGAATGTAAAATATCTCGTTAACCAATAGACTTGCTTTTTGTACCGTTGTACGCATTGTAGGCGATTACTGTCAAGTTTCTATAGTTACTTGTTCATTACATCTAGGTGCCCGTTAGGGCGCCGCAGCCAAGCCGCGGTGCGCTACACACTCAGGCACTTTATACAGCAAGCAGAGTTGGGGTGATTTCGAGGTGTCACCCAGCCATCATGAAACGTTATGTGAACTTGAAAACTATCAAAATCGAGGGGATTTAGGTACCCGACAACACATACCAAATTTGGTTGGGGTACGAGCATTCCTTCTTGGTAAAAATATGACTTGAAACATGCTCAAGATCACTATAAGGACGTTAGTTACTACTGGCTGCTAGGCCTACTGGCTACTACTATCTAATTCGTCAGTTTCAATTGCCCAGCGATTCTGACCAGACGGGGATGGGCTACAACGTTCATATTTTACATGGACATTAAGGTAATGTGATGTGATTCGTCAGGCCAATCAGCATCACTTCACTGGTCGGTAAGACGATGGAACGTTTTGTGCGAGACCGGACGAGCGAGTTCCTCGAGAGCCAAAACTTCATCCCTGCGGCGCAGCACGGATTTCGTCAGCACCGATCTTGAACCACTCTCCTCGCCGGCGCCATTGACGCATGGACGGCGGCACTGGACGAGCGTAGCGGAGCTCACATTCACTGTGTCTTTCTCGATTGTTCTAAAGCGTTTGATAAAGTGCCGCACGTGCGTCTACTATCCAAGCTCGAGCATTATGGCATTAAGGGCAATTTGCTTAGTGGTTCGAGAGTTTCCTGGAAATCGGCCGCACACAGTCGTCCAGTTCGTCCGATCACTTTTCTAAAACCCGTTTTAAAAGAAAAAAAAAAAAAAAAATGAGACACCACAATCCCCCAACCCCGCTAAAGATGGGGCGGAATTCGGCAAAGTTGACCTGAAAATATACAAGTCCATTCTTTTTGGGGCATCATAGCATTAATATCGTGTCTAAATGAAGCATCACAAAACAAAACCTATTTATTCTCGCAAATAAAAAATAAAATTCCTTACGAACATTTTTAAACTTAGTGTTTAAACGAGGTGCAGTGATTACAGCAAGAGAATGGCGAGTTACACTAACTGCACTGAGGTAGCATCAGTACACTCTTGCTGGAGTATAGGCGGCGGTCGAACCCAAAAATTCAGCTTTGACCCTTTCAGGCGGTACTACCCGAAAAACCCAAAAATAAAATGCGGTATTCATCCCCCACTAAAAAAATGACGTTGTGGCCCAAAAATGGGGTGACGTCAAAGTTTTACGACGCCATTTTGGGTGCGCGGCGCGATCGCACTTTGCGTTAAAAACCCATTTGTACATTCTGAAATTTTTGAAAATAGAAAAAGAAATGTAGTGATTTGTATTTCAAGACTTTGGGCGTACATTGTGTTAAAATTTTATTTGGATTGCAACAAAAACTAAAGGTAAAAAATTTAAAATGTCGGGAAAATTTTACTTTTTCAGATTTACACAAAAATGTTCTATTTTTTTTTACGGTTTAAACCACCAACTTTTTCTTAAGACACGGGAGGATTTAAATTTGGGAATACGTTTGTGAATACGCCCCATATTTTTTTTTTTTGCTCAAATAGAAATTTTTTTGGTCGCTTTGGGGTAAACGTGATAAAAGCGTTAGCGTGCGGCAAACTGAAAAATGGTCGAACCCCATTTTTGGATCATTGTTATACAGTCCGGCCAAAAAGACACGGGGAATTGCCCTGGTGGTTTTCTCCGACCCTATTAGTGTATACTTTAAGGAAAAAAAATTTACTTGGGTAGCATTTGCATTTTGGCAAAATTTTTTTACGACGCCTTCTTTTTTTAGGCTTTTTCATATTGTACACGCTTTGATTTTCTTTATTTTTATTTAATTAAAACATTTGAAAAACCAAACGTGTTTTTTTGATTTTTAAAAAAATTTACTTTTTTTTGATATTAGTTTTGTCACCCGGGGGACTAAGAGTTATTTATAGGAAATAGGTACTATTAGTCCTTAGCTAAGTAGGAACAATTTTTAGGGCGTTTGATGAAGAAACGAATAAATTTTTTTGCAATTTTAAAAAAGAAGGGTTGTGTGATTTTTTTTAGAGTAGAGCGTCTTAGATTTGTCCCATGGACACTAAGGGCAGCCATTTTACAAGAGGTCGCCGAATTATTCTATAGACTTTTATGATAGAAATTAAAATTGAGAAACACATAGGTTTTGTTTTGATCTTTTAAAAAAAACGAATTTCTATTACGACCATCACAAATAAAAACCAGTGACATCAAGGGCGGCCAATTTAAAGATGGCCGCCAAAATTTTTTCGAACGGTTTTTATGATAGGATCTTAAAATTAATACAACTGAAGCAGAAATTGAATCAAGATTTGTTTAGTCACTGAAATTTGCGCTGTTTCCAAGGAAAGGATATTTCGCAAAAGTAAATAATTTGGGTTTTTTAGATTTGGTAATTTACAAGTTTTTTTGGGTATTGTGCATGTACTACAAACGATTATTAATAGCATTAAAAAATTTAACCAACTCATTTGTAAAATTTGTTGCATTGAGATGTAATGCATACTTTGATGAATGAAATCACAAAATTGCTTATCCCAACTGGACCTTATGAGCAGGGGTTTGGGGTTTTTTGTAGTAAGAACGTAATTTCATCTTAAACCCTGCATTTCCTACCTAAATTGATCCCACGTATATTTTGAGATACCCCTTTTTTTTAAAAACCCCAAATGCATGCCTCATATGTATTCTTTCAGTTTTCTGCACGGTGTACGTACTCACTTTAAATTTTTGTAAAAAGCTCCGGAAAAAATTTACAAATAAAAACTTTTTCTTCATTTTTGTACGGGAAAAATACAAAAGAGTTTTGCTATATGAAACAAACACTACTAACACCATGCATTAAGTCGATCCCCGGAAAAAATCTCGATGCGTGCTCCAGAGGTTTAGATGCGTTGACTTTATGCTAATGGTGTTAGTGTAGTGTTTTTACAAAAGAGTTTCCCTTTTTTTTGTATGTTTTTACGATGAAAACGGCGAATTAGAACTTTTTGTTCAATGACCATTTTTACCATTTGAAAAAATAAGGTTTTTAAATTTTTGATTTATAAAAAACCCTATCAAAAAAACTATTTTATTTCTTTTCTTGATAAAAACTCTTAATATGGTGGTATTAAATTAAAATCAATTACAATTTACATTTGGTCACCAGGGGTGCCCAAATTCGATATCTTGATTGGATTTTTCCCCAAGGTTATACGGGGAGAACTTTTTTGAGTTGTCACATTTTTTAAAAAAATAAAAAAAAAAAAAAAATGTGAAAGAAATCGGAAAAAAAAGGGCTTAAATCCCCTAAGAACAAGTTTGTTAAATAGACCTTTTTAACTTTTTTTGAGGTAATATTGTGTTCAATTTCCCACTCTAATTCAAAAAATGTTTGGTAGATTTATACCCTGCATCGTTTCATGCAAAAAAGGATTAAAACAAACAAATTTGACGGGAAAGGCGGGTCTTTTAAAACCAAACCCTGTTTCTTTATTTTAGCAACGGATGGAAAATAGGGGCCCATCAATTAATGCAGTGGATATAGAACAAATAAGACCAATAAGTAAATTTAACATCTAAAAAAAAGTGAATAATATAGTTTTTTGGGGACAAATAATTTCTGGGGCGACAAATTTGGAGGGTTTCGTGATTTTAGAATTCGTAATATGATATTTGAAATTTCCCAAAGCGTTGTACAAATTAGTGTCAGTTTTACGACATGAGAATACATTAATGTTCGGAAGATTAAAGGTGCTTTTACCCCCCCAAAAAAAATATTTCCCAATAATCTATAGCAAAATACTACATTAAATGCCTTTTTAAAAAATTATACTTGTTCTGGATTTTATACAAATTTTTTCAATTATTTTGATCTAGAAAATAGCGAAAATTAGGTTTTGGAAATTTCTAATGGGTTTAAATTGCTTCTTTTTTTTCTACATGTTTTCATCAATATCATCATTCATCAGCATCATACAACAAAAAGGGCCCTTTTATAAAAAAGTCCCTTTGAAACTAGGACAAATATACACTTAAACAAGCAAAAAATACCTTTCCAAAATCAACCCCTTCTTGGTAATCGGGCATTTTTTGACCAAAACCACTAGTCCAAATTAAAAAACAAAGAGATTTAATAAAAGGCTGTAGAGTACGAAAATAAGGGCCCAAAATTTTTTTGGATAAAATGTAAAGGTCAGGGTCATAAACATCGACCTATGTTTTTTCTTTGGGAAATTTTGCCTAGGGGGCCTAGCTCGAAAAATACCAATTTTGTCATTTTTAAAACAATGGTGGCCCAAAAAAAAAATTTTTAGTTTCTAAATTAACTAGCTTCCCGAATGAAATAATTTTTTAGTTTAGCGGGTGAATACCCCTTTAAAGTGTAATTAATTTTGACAAGTTTTTTTAAGGGTGTAGCTTGGGGGCAGTGAGTTTAGAAGTAAGAATGCTCAAATGAGAAAGGTCATGGTCCCCCTTCTTTTAGATCTCGTTTTTGGGGTTATAGGGTTTTGGCCCTTTATATAACAAATTTTTTTGTCCCGACATTTTTGGGTTTTCGAGCGGAAAGCGCTCAAATTGTTTCGGGGGCCCCGGGTTTCAAACCCCGCCGAGCCGGGGCAACCCGACTGAAGGTTTTTTCGGGGTTTTCCTCAGTCGTCAATGCAAAATGCAAGGGTTTGAGTCGTCTAATTGCCCCGGATACCCCTTCACATTGTCCTATTGCAATTACCTGTTATAATCCCCTGAAGAGGGTCACACCCGATAAATCTGATGTGTATCCCCTACCCCGGGGCATCCTACAAAAAAATAAAGTTTTTGTATCGATGGGATCTCATTAATTTTCAAGTTAAATTGGAAATAATTTTGCTAAAATAGAAAAAATTCTAAAAAAAGTTTACTAATTGCTATAGTAATACCTAAAACAAGGAATGTAAAATTTTCCCGTTAACCAATAGATTGCTTTTTGTCCCGTTGTACGCATTTAGGGATACTGTAAAGTTTTTAGTTACTTGTCTTACATCTAGGGCCCGTTAGGGCGCCGCAGCAAGTCGGGTGCGCTACCACTCAGGCACTTATACGAACAGATTTGGGGGTGATTTCGGGGTGACCCAGCCATCAGAAACGTTATGTGAATTTAAAAAACTATCAAAATCGAGGGGATTTAGGTCCCCGAAACACATCCCAAAATTTTGGGTTTGGGGGTACGAGCATTCCTTCTTGGTAAAAATATGACTTGAAACAGCTAAAGATCATATAGGAGTTAGTACTACTGGCTGCTAGGCCTCTGGCACTCTATCTAATTCGTCAGTTTCAATTGCCCAGGATTTGACAGACGGGGAGGGGCTACAACGTTCTTTTTTACAGGGAAAATTAAGGTAATGTGTGTGATTGCAGGCCAATCAGCATCATTTCCCTGGTCGGTAAGACGATGGACGTTTTGTGCGAGACCGGCGAGCGAGTTCCTCGAGAGCCAAAACTTCATCCCCCGGCGCGAACGGATTTCGCAGCACCGATCTTTAACCACCTCTCGCGGCGCCATTGACGCATGGACGGCGGCACTGGACGAGCGTAGCGGAGCTCACATTCACTGTGTTTTTCCGATTTTTCTAAAGGTTTTATTTTAAATGCCGACGTGCGTCTATATCCAAGCTCGAGCATTTGGCATTAAGGGGAATTGCTTAGGGTTGAGGTTTTCCCGGTCGGCCGCACACAGTGTCCAGTTCAACGGCGAGCGCTCAGAATTTCCCGGGGCGTGCCCTCGGGCGTCATCCGGGCAGTGTGCTCGGCCCCCCGCATTAACGTCTTCGGGGCCGACCTCCCCACTTTGGGAAGGATCCAAATGCTCCAGACGCTGATGACGTCACCCCGTACTGTATGTGGTCACCCCAAGAGGATGCAGCGCCCTCAAGCGACCTGGACGAATTCGACTGGTGGACAAAAAGGCATGTCGCTCAACGCCCTAAATGCAAATGATGGACATCACGCGGCCGCACCCCATTTACTTATGTACACCATCGGGTGTCCCCCTCGAGTAGTCGACAAGCGCGCCTCCTCGGCGTTACATCAAAAGCGACCCCCGATGGAAAACGTGCACCCCGACATCGTGCGGACCAAGCGTTGCAGGAGCTGGGTTTTTGCGGCCCGCCACCGCACGGCTGCACGCCTCGCGTCAAGAGGATGGCTACCCGTCACTAGTCAAGCCCCCCATGACTTTCGGCCCCCCGCCCGGCACCCAACCCCATCGAGAACACTACCCAAACTTGAGGGGGCAGAGAAGGGGGACGCATTTATAATGCCGAACCTCCCCCCCCCCGTGACCCCGAAACAGGTTAGCCCAAAGACCATGACCCGCAGTACACAACCCGGTGTATTTTAAAAAAATGCCTCAGCGGTGCCACTGATTTTGCCTGTGCGCGGCATAATCCAGGGCGCGTGTTGAGAGGCGACGATAGTAGGGACCCCCGCCTCCAACCCCTCCGGCAAAAAGGGTGGCCGGCGACGTCTTTTTTTTCCGGGTTGTTAACCAATGGAACGAATGCCCCCCGCTCTCAAAGGGGGGGGGCTGCTCAGTGAGACATTTCCTTCAATGTGCAGGGGCATTTTGGGAGAACCAACGCATGTGCTAAATTAGTTAGTTTTCAAGTGCTTATCAAGGGTCTTTGCGGGACGAGATTTCCACAGATTTTGATGTTTTGCAAGATATTTGCGCGACGCCCTTTCTTGTTGTAAATTTAAACAAGAAAAAAACAATAATAATAATTCCCTTTTAAAAAAAAAGTTTTTAAAATTTCTGGAAGGCTTCCAAATAAAGGTTTTAAAAAAAAGCCCTTTTACAGGCATACAATCAACAAGTAACTATGTTGTGACAAAAATCGCCTACATTGTTTTCAAAAAAAACAAGTTTTGTACCCCCTATATTTTTTTTTTCTATTTTTAATTGGTAAAACCATAGCAATTTAAAACGTCTTTTATAAATTTTTATATTTTAACAAATAATTTTGCAAGGAACTTTAAAAAAATAAGAGATCCACACATAACAAAACTTTTAAAAAAAACAGCCAAAACCCTTTCACACTCAAAAAAAAATAGATCTAAAAAAAGGGGCCAAATCATCTCCCTTCCCCATTTGCGCATTCTTAATTAAAAAGTACATGCCCGTAAAAAAAACCCTTTAAAAACTTGGCAAAATGAATTTGCAGACCATTTCGTTTAAAATTTCCTAGAAAAAAAAAATTTTGGGTGAAAATTTGTTTAAATTAATAGTTTCAAATTTTATTTTGCGAAACTTTTCAGGGGTTTGTTACGGACACGTACGTTATGAATAAAAAATGCGCAAAGGTGGAAAGGGAGATGAGTTGGCCCTTTTTTTTTGATCTCATTTCTTTTTAGGTGTAAGGTTTTGGGTGTATTTTTTCAAGTTTTTTTATGTGAGGGGTTTTTTTTTTTTTTTTTTTTTTTTTTTAAATTTTACATGAAAAAAGCTTATATTTCAACCTTTATTTCGATACTTCTCACTAAATTTTTTAAATCTTTCTTTCAAAAACATATAGCCCCAAAATCGTAAAGAAAATATGAACGTTTTAGCTCCACGTTTGGTCAGAACACTGACCAATTGAAAAATGACGAAAAAAGACAGTAGTATAGAATATTTAATGTAGAAGTAACTAACATGTTCAATACATTTTAAGAAAAAAATTTAATAATCGCCCCCAAACAATTTTGGGATGTTTTGTCAGGTACCTACATTACTCGACTATTGTTTTTGGGGTTTATAACACAATCAAATAAATAGTGACACCCCGAAAAAAAACTCCCAAACCCGGGTTGCTGATAATGTGCTGAGTGGAAAACGCACCGTGGCTTGGTATGGAGCACTAACCCGGGGCCCCAGATTATTTTGGGGGCCATCTCTAAAATGGCCCCCATTGATGTCACGTGTTTTTTTTTTTGATGGTCGTAAAAGAAAAATTGTTTTTTAAAAGATCGAAAACAAAACCATGTGTTTACCCAATTTCAAATTTCTATTAAAGTTATACAATATATTCGGCTGCCATTTGTAAAATGGCTGCCATTAGGTATGGGACAAATCTAAAACAGCTCACATTAAAAAATTCACACAAATTCTTTAAAATAGAAAAAATTTATTCGTCTTCATCAAAAAGCACCCAAATATTGTAGCCTACTTACTGAAAGGACTAATTGTACCCAATTTCCCATAAATAATCTAAATAGTCCCAGGGTGACAAAAACTAATATCAATGAAAAGTAAAATTTTTTGAAAAATCAAAATAACACGTTTTGGGTTTTTTAAATGTATAATTTTAATAGAAAATGAACAAAATCAAAAGGTGTCAATAGCAAATGCCTAAAACAAGATGGTGTCGTAAAATATTTCCAGAAAGACAAAAGTCTACCAAAAATAATTTTTATCCCTTTAAAGGGATACACTATAGGATCGGAAGAGAAAAAAATCGACAGGTCAAAAATTCCCCGTGTCTTTGGCCGAACTGTAAACAATGCATCCAACAATAGGGGGTTCGACCCTTTTGCGTTGCCCCACGCTCGCTTTTTATCACGTTTACCCCCAAAGCGACCCCCAAAATATGCTATTGAACAAAAAGAAAAAAAATAGAGTATCACAAAGTATTCCCCTATTTAAAAACCATCCCGTGTCTTAAAAAAATGTTAGGTTTAAGCGTAAAAAAAAATAGAAAAATTTTAGTGTAAATCTGAAAATGTAAAAATTTTTCCCCCCCTTGTTGATTTTACCTTGATTAGTTTTTCAATCAAAAAAAATTTTAACACAATGCCAGTCTTTGGGATACAACGCATACATTTTATTATTTTTATATCAAAAAAACAGAAGTACAATATGGTTTTTAAAGCAAAAGCGACGAGCCGCGCATCCCAAGAGGGGTCGTAAATCTAGACGTACACGCATTTCGAGACCAAACGTCATTTTTTTAGGGGGTGAGAAGTAGCCGCGTTTTATTTGGGTTTTTGTGGGTTGTACCCCCGATGGGTCAAAGCTGAAAAAATGCGTCTTTTTTGCTATCGACCGCCGCACATAAAAGGTACGTGCTTTATCCCATTGTAATGATTTTTTCACAGTACCTTTTTTTTATGAATTGATAATTCGTGTGAAATTTTAGTCATCGAAAAATTATTTTCATTTAAAATCACAATTTTACAAGTTTTTTCGATTTTTTTTAAAACATTTTTTCGACGTAATAAAAACCTACATGCTTTATTGATTTTAATGATTTTTCATGAACCTTAATTTTTTGAATTTTAATTAGCGTGAAATTTGAGCGAATCAAAAAAAAATTTTTTTTTGAAAATCGCAATTTTACGGTTTTTTCGATTTTTTTAAACATTTTTGACTTATAAAAACCACATGCTTTTTCCGATTTTAATATTTTTTACTAACCTTTATTTTTTGAATTTATAATTCGTGTGAAATTTTAAACGCAATCGACAAATATTTTTTTAAAGAAAATCCCAATTTTTTAAATTTTTTTTTTTTTTTTTTACATTTTTTCGACTTTTAAACCTACATGCTTTATCCCCTTTAACGGTTTTTACAGAACCTTAATTTAACGAATTTTTGTATTTGTGTGAAATTTTGGGGCAATCGAAAAATTATTTTTCATGAAAAAACGCAATTTTTCGCTTTTCGTTTAAAAAAAAAACGCTCACCCAAAAACGCGCCTGAAAAGCGTTTGCGAAAGTTTTCCTAGTTTAATTTTAATAATGTCATTGGTTAGAGCCTCTAAACAAATATCTGTTGCCTTGGACAATATTTCAAAAAACTTTACCCCCGCTAGATGGATATTGTGTATTTCTTTTAACCCTTTGGTTTTTGTTATTGTAGTTTTGTTTATTTGTTTTGTTATATTTTTTTTTTTCCCATTTTTTGACATTGAAAAAAAATACTGAATCTAGTTTTTTGCTACTAGAAAAAGTGTATTAATCAATCGTTTTCCCATGATATTTCCCTGTCACACTAAAACAAAAGGGCTGAACGTGTTAAAACGTGAACTAATGTGAAGATTCCCGGCCTACAGGTGATGAAGACGTTACCCGCAGGACGCGAACGTCGACATAACCTCATCTAAAAAACCGTTCCGGGAGTTTGTTCATTGTAAAAGCAAATATAATATTATCGAACTACATTTTAAAATGCAAGTTAATAATCCAAAAATGTCTGGTACCCACAATTTTTATTCAAAATGACTTCAGCCCATGTCAGGATTGCCTTATACCAGGGGAAAACTGGCGTAAATTTCACTTCGAACCAATCGATTTTAATGGCGCATGATTTCATATTGCTGCATGAAAAATGAAAAAATTTTTACTAACAAAATCTCAGCTCCAAACAAAAAATCTTTACCATGTTCAAAGGTCGAAATCTAATATATTTGCCCCAATTGTGCACACCAAAATTTCAAAAAGGTAAAATCCAAACTGTTCATTGCTTATCACGCTTAGGCGGGCCTAGAGGGCCAAAAGAACAATATAATTTGAAAAAAAGCCTAAGCCTAGTCAATAACCCCTTAAGAGGGTGTTAATGTTGTTGGAGCCTGGCCTCATCTCCACATCTAACTTTGATTCAACTGTCATGTAACTCGTTTTGACTTGACTAAAGTCAAACTTTTTCCAAAAACTGCATGTATCGTATGGCTATAGGCCAGCCTTTTAATAATAGCTTACCCAATAAGTTTTAAAAATTAGTTTGTAGCCGTTATTTTGGCATACTTAGTCTTTCATATTTTCTTAAAAATATTATGTATTGCATGGGGAAAGTCAACATAAAAAAAACAATTAAGCCTAGTAAGTTTTAAGATGGTATGGGCCCTATAAAAAAAACATTTAGCCCCTAGATATGATTAATTATCCACAATTCATAGGGGGTTTTACCGATTTTTTAAAAGGGTTTGGGGTTTTTTGTTTCCCATAAAAAAAGTATTGAGAACACGTTTACGTGTTCAGCCGTCTTGTGGTGGTCAATACATTGGGTCACGACACGTACCTTTGTTTTTGAAAATTAGAAGATACAAAGTTAACTACGTTAATTTATACCCTGTCAGCGAAAAAATTTAGAAATTTTTTTTGTATCAACGGGTGAACCTCATAAATGATATGTAACTAAATCAGAAACACCCACTACTGGGTCATGTCAGGCTACAAATTTAGTCCGACCAACGGCAGGGGGGTAAAACAAAGTCTGATCGGGGGGAAACTGGCGGTGGCCGTGTTCGACCGGGCGCGGCGAGCAACACCCGCCATCGGGTGGCGGCGTCCGAAGCGGGATATGGTATTTCCAATCATATCTCATCATATATCACATCATCATCATCATCCATGGCCATTTCCCTTTCTTGCAGGGTCAGTTTGGGGGTTTTTGCAAACAATTTCCCATTCTATCCTTCCACACCTTACATTCACCCACCCCGGAGTAGAATTGGCCCAGAGAAAAAGCTCTGCTAATCGTAAAAGGCGTTAAAGGAAAAAAAGTCCCCCTCGCAAACATCGCTAAAGAAGAGAGAATATAACTCCCCGACCTAAAAGGCAGCCTGTAAATCGTGTCGGGGCCTTCCCCCCTTCACTTGACGACCCCTCGACGACAATGACGGCAATAAAAAACCACGAACGAAAAAAAGACATGACGACCGCGAAGTGAAAACTTCACTTTTTCCCTCCCCCTACCCCTGGCTGGTCCTGGCCAGCTTAGAATTTTTTCCCCGCCCCCTAGGAAAGATGGGCGCATTATATATTTTTGCTTTGAAGGATGAGCTTTTGGGGGCATTAGCCCAAAAACCATATTATTTTAATCGTTCATCATTACCATCGCCTTTTCCCCTTTCTGACAGGGTCAGCTTGGGTTTAACCAAATTTTCCATTTATTTCTCCCCCTTCCACAATCGTGTCTCTGCTAAACCCTCCCCTCTCCCCCCTCTGGGTCCGGGGTAGAATTGGGCCCGGCATGCCTGCTAATCGTAAAAGGCGACTCAAGAAAAAAAAAGCCCACCTCGAAACATCACTGGTTGAGCGGAGTATCTCACCCCCCGAAACTAGGGGCGGCTCGGCAATCGTCGTAAAGGTCTTGCTCCCTTCCCTTCCGACCCCCGGCGAGATGACCCCCCCCTTTTAACCCAAAAAAACCCAAAAAAATCCCCCTTCTTCCCCTTCAATCCTTTTCCCTCATTCTTCTCCTGGGCATCCTTTTTTTCCTCTTCTTTTTTTCATATCCCCAAACCCATTCACCGTGTCCTCCCATCCTGCACCTAACTTCTCCCCCCAAGCTCTCTCTGATGTTCGTTTTTTTTCCCAAATTCTATCTCTTCTTGTTTGCCCACTGTGCTCCTCAGGAATCTCCTCTTTATTTTAAGTGCTTCCTAATTTCTTTTTTGTTTTGCCCCCTTTTCTGGGCCGGGGGTAAAAATTGACCCAGAGCATGATCTGCAATTTTAAAGGCGAGGAAAGGGGAAAAAAGCCCATCTCGAAAACATCAGCTATTAAGTGGGGAGTATGAAAAAGAAAATGACCGCGACGTGAGAATCCCCCTTTTTCCCCCCCCTACAAGAGCTGGTTTCAAACAACGTGCCCCATACCCCTGACGCATTGTCCTAACAATTTTACCCCGCCCCAAAACCCAAAAATAAACAATCATTTGTTGTGTTTTGTTTTTGTTGACAACAACTTTTTTTTAAAAGAGCCCAAATCACGGAAATCACTATTTTAATTGTAACCAACATACAAGGGTTTAAAGTATGTAAACGTCAAACAGTTTAAGAGCGCCTTAAATTTTAATTTTTTTAGCAACAAAATTGGAAAAAACGGGAAAAAAACGATAGCTCCTACTTAAAAGTGCGATTTTTTTTAGAATTTTATTTCAATGTTCTCAAAATATAAACAATCTTAAATAAAAAAATAAAAAAAAAAAAAAAAAAAAAAAAAAATTTAATGCTTGCTTGTTTTATTTCCATTTAAAATTGTAGGCATACAAAGAGTTACATCGGGTACTGTTTTAGCCCTTTTTTAATAGATTTATCTGCAATAGGGTATATAAAAAAATCAGGGTAGAAAAAGGCCCTTAAAAATATAAATATTTACCATTTTAAAAATTTTGGGCAAATATGAGCTTTTTTCAAGTATCATTAAGTATATACATGGGCTTTAAGTCTTGGTTCAGGCTTGTACAAATTATGTGTACAAAGTAAAATAAGTACTACTAATCTACTACAATTACTTAACTACTACTAATCTACTAATACTGTATTTAGAGTTCCCACTAGTTATATAACTATTTTTCAGTGGGTACCAGTAATGAAAATTTTTTTAAAAAATTAAATTTAATATGTAGTAGCAAAGCTCTGAAAGAGACAAAGAAAAAAAACACATTTAAAATTCATTGCACAAAAAAAGTAGACCTCCCTGACTGTAACCATTAGTATTAAGACAAACCCCTTTTTGTTTTTAGTAGATATATGTAGGGTACTATTTTTTCCATGATCTGATGAGAGAGGAATTGATTGTTTGTTTTCCCCGATTTTTAAACATTTTTATGGGGAACTCAAAAATAATAAGTTTGGCTCATCTGGTCCCCATCGTTTTTCTCACGGGGGGTTCGCCCCTCGATTTAAAGCAAAAACACCATAGGAAAAATAAAATAATTACAATATGCATGGATGTTCACAAAGTGTCTAATCATCCAAAAAACTGCATAAATTAAATTTTTTTTTTAGGACTACACTTTTTCAGGATATAAAATTCATCTATTATGTATGTATTTGTATGTGTTTACTTTAATTATTTTTACAACAAACCAAAAAAAAAGAATAGACATGAAAGCAGGCTTTGGGGCCCCACCCACCGCGTGACCCTTTTCCCACCTAGGCTAAAAAACATTAATAAAGTAATACTAAATCTTAAAATTCCTTTTTTTTAAATAGGTTCGAAGTTTGGCACAAGAAAAGTCGTGTTTCATACAACGACTAAAAAGCTTCGTGCGTTCGATACTGTCAAAAATTTGGGCGTAGTGACTACAAGATTTTTAACTAGGAGGACGATACGAACTGGGGACCCTACGTCTGGCAGCTCAAGGGCACAGGATATCCCGAACTAAAGGGCAAAACCTACTTGGGCAAGTAAAGGGCACAGGATATCCCAAAGGGGGATCTCAAGGACACGGATATCCCAAACGTTACTACTGGAAAACCTCGTCGGGCAACTAAAGGGCACAGGATATCTCGAGATACTAATGGACGGAATGCCAACATCTTCGCTGTGAGGCACCAGGCCCCCGGCCAGGCACCAAAAGGTAGGGTTCACCAGTGCAATGCAATAATAATATCATGTGTCCCCATCTGTTTCCCCGTCGGGCCCCGGGGTAAATTGGCCCGAGCATGGCTCTGCAAATTGTAAAAGGCGATTCAAGAGAAAAAGTCCACCTCAAAAACATCACTAGAAAGGCGGATCTCACTCCCCGAAACTGAGGCGAGCTCGGGCCCAATCGTCGTGGGGGACTTGCCCCCTTCCCTTGACGACCCCCCGGCGAGGATGACAATGACAAAACAAAACTATGACGAAGCAGACGCCCGCGAGTGAGAAACCCCCCTTCCCTCCCCTTCCCGGGGCGGTTTTCGACCAGCATGCCCCCCCCCCCGGGCTAAGTGGGCATATACCTAAAGGGTTTGACCGCCTTTAAATTTTTAATAAAATCCAGACCAAAATTTTACAACTTTTTTTAAATTTTATAAGATTTTTTTTATGATTACATAACGTTTAATTTTTGTATTGTTTTTTAAATTGTTGTCACCACCTTTGGGGGCCCGGGGGGTAAAATTTTTGGCCCAGAGCATGGCTCGAAAATAGTAAAAGGCGAGAAAATAGATAAGACTCGCAAACACAGCTAGAGGCCTATGGGGAAATGAAATAAAACTCCCCAAAACTAGAGGTAGCTCTGGCATTCGTCTGGGGGACCTCTCACCCATTTCCTTGACGACCTCCCCACGACGCGACAATGACTCTGAACAAAACAAAGGAAAGACGACCCGATCAGAGCCTCCTTTTTTTCCGACTTCCCCTAGGGGTAGAGTAAACCAACGGGGCATTATAACCTAAAGGGTTTACGCGCCCTTTCCAAATAAAAGAAACCCGCCCCTTCCTCCCCCTCCCGTACTGGTTCCGACCAGCACGGGATTTTTGCTCCCAAAATTTCCTAGTTTAGAATGGTTCATCGGACCCAAAAGGTTTTAAACCCAATAAACCAGTACCTTAACTTTAGATTTTTTTGCTTCGGAACATGTCCCCATTTTCTTCTGTTTAGTTTTCTCGTCAAACAAGGGGGCAAAACAAATTTCCGGGGGAAATCAAACTGAATCACAAGTTTCATTGTTGTGTGTCTACTGGTCACGTTTTGTGTCGTGAAATGTTTTGTTGTGTCTTGTTTTGTCTCGGTGTGTCATGTTGTGTCGTTCGTAAGTCTGTGTTTTTTGGTTTTGGTGTTCTTGTTGTGTCTTGTCTTGTTGTGCATGCCCCCCCCCCATCCGACAGCCTCTTTTTTTGGTGTCGGTCTTGTGTCGTGATGTGTCTTGTAGTGTCGGTCGATCCACAGCCTCTTGTTTGGTGTCGTGTCTTGTGTCGTGCTGTGTCTTGTCTGATGTGATGCTGTGTCGATCCGACAGTCTCTTGTTTGGTGTCGTGCGTTTTTTCCCTATGTGTTCCGTGGGTAGTTGCCTAGTTAGCAGGGTCGTGTAGGGTCCAGAGTAGTTTCTTGCATGCTTGGTTTTTGTTATGAAAGCTGTATGTCTTTTGCCGTGTGTTTTGTGCTGTGTGACGGTTATGACTGTAGGGTTTGTGTGGGGCGTGTGGGGATGTAGGGTCGTGTAAGTACTTCTTGTGATAGGACTTGTTTTAGTGTTATCTATGCTTGTGCCTTGTGCCGTGTTTTGTGTGGTGACGTTAGGGTCGTGTAGGATAGTGAAGGGTCGTGAGAGTACTTCTTTTCATGCTTTTTTTTGTGTATGTGGCCCGGGATTACCACATGGCAGATCCCGGCCCCGGGAAAAACACAGCTTGCATATCCACGGCTGGGCTCGATCTACACAAAATTGGAATCCCCCCCGGGATTGCCCCGCTTGGATATCCCGGCTGGGCTCGACACTACACAACATGGGGAGATTCCGGCCGGCATTGACAGCTTGACATAGCAGGCAGGGCACGGGGTTGCACGGCTTTCACAGCATGGGCCGCATTGCCCCGCATGATATATCCCCGCATAGCATGGCAGACACGCTGTAGGGCAAGATATTTCTGGCATGGTGGCCGCAAAAATGTTTTTGATTCTTTTTGGTAAAAAAAATTGTGCCCCAGCAGCACTGCAGGCCTCGTCAAGCCGCATGGACAATTTTTAAAAAGCAAATGTATTTCATTTTACGGTATGATTAATAAATGTGTTAAGATCAAAAAAGAGTCTATTTATTAAATAATAATTGAATAGAAAAAGGGGGATTTTACAGGGATGCTCAGTCACTGTATAGAGCCAAATTTTAATCTTTGGGTGTAGTTGACAACTGCTTGGATGAGAATTTCTAAACGCTGACTGCAACGGCGGGTTGGGGTTTTTATGGTGCTGCTATGCGCACATTCGTTTTTGATTGTAAAAAACACTAGTCAGCTGACTGCAGTCCCCGTGTAAAACCCCTTTGATTAACCCCCGGGGTCATGGTTGCCCAGCTGACCAAAAATTTACCGCCCTTAAATCCTAATCAATTTTTGCTTGGCTAGTGTATTGTGGCATAATTAACAGCATTTAAAAAACTTAGTTTGTGCTCAAAATGTGTAAGGGTTTTTTCAGTAAAACCCCCGTACAGAGAACCTAAATTCCAGGCAGCTATTTACTTCATGAAGAGATATTGGGAAATGGACTCAGCCCCGAGGGTCAATGGCAGCACAGAATAATCTTAATCTGTGCTTTTCATTCATTCTCATTTAATTCTTACATAAATTTATTTTAATATTTACCGGGGGGGAAGAACGAAAAAAATTTTTAAAAACTGGGGGAGGTCCCTAAAAACCCACTGAAAATCAGTTATATAACTGAGTGGGTAGACTCTAAATAAAATTTTTTTTTTTTATTTATTTTTTATTTAAAAAAGTAATAGATGATGCAGAGGGACGAAAAAGATTATGTGGGAGAAGCTAGGGATGGGAGCCGGCTTTTAAAACCCCCGGGGCCAAGAAAGTGGTGGGAACCTCCCACCCCCTACCCGAAGTTGGTTCGGGGTCGATATTATTTATTTACCTGTTCAGTTTGGCCCCTTTTTCCCAATACAAGTACAATATTTCATGTTTAAAACTCAAGTCAGAAAAGTTTTCAATCAAACGCGGGCAGGAGAACCCGAAAGAACAATTTTTAAGTCGGAGCAGTTGACGGGGTGGGCAAAAGGGGGGTAGGGGTTCTTGAAGGGATTTCAGTGTACGTACGACCTTTTCTCAAAAAAAAAATAGGGCCAGGGGCTGACCTAAAGGAATTTTAATAAAAAAAATTACATATTTTTTTTTTTTTGAGTAAAACAATGTTTAAAAGGGCCCATGGTAGTTGTTTGAAAAATGTTTGTTTGTGGATTCTTTGTGTTTTTTGTTGAGTTTTTTATAATAGTTTTTTTTACTATCTATTTTTGTTTAAAAATATGTTCAGCACATTATTGCTAAAATTTTTAAATTTCCTACTTAAATATCAATTTTTTATTTTTTACTATTTAAGGATATCACACACAATTCTGTGTTTAACTCTCTACCATGCATAGTTACTAAGCGTAGAAAGTAATGTGTTGCCTCCGTTGTGCTCTGTACAAGGGATGGTTAAAAGGGCTATGCTCGTTTGATATTTCCCAATTAGTAAAAATGTCATTTGATTAATAATAATTGGATGAGCGTAGCGAGCGTAGCGACCGAAGCGAGCGAAGCGTAGATTCCCTTTTACTACATGGAGAAAAAATTTCCGGGAATGTTTTTTTTTTCTTTCTTTTTCTTTTTTTTTTGTTTGTATTTTTGTGGGGTTTTGTTAACACGATTCCGGCAAAACCAATTGCGTTTAAATTTTTGGAGACCTTTGAAATTTTTGAAATAAGAACGCCCCCGTTTTTGAGGCATCGAAAAAATTTCTCATGAAAATAGCAATTTTTTCGATTTTTTTCATTTTTTAAAAAAATTCCTTTGACTTAGAATGTCTGTTTAAAAGCAGCGCAATCAAAACCCGGGGTCACTGATTTTTTTTGAGTACAAACACGCACGCACGCACATCCGTGAGGCCGTTTTTTCTTGAATGTCGCTGAGCCCCCTCGTAAAATGAGTTTTGAATATAATCCAATGCAAAAATGAAGAATCCTGGGGGGTACCTTACCATGGAGTGGGAAATAATGATTTATTTATTTATGAATTGGCCCATACAGATATTTTACCCTTTTACGTGACCGATCAACATGATTTAAAAAGTGCATGATATGAAGAAAGGAGGAGGGGAACCCGGTGCCGGCACGTAGCCTATCCCTTTTGAAAAGTGCCAAGGGGAACCCCGGCTCAAAATATGTTGGTTGTGCCGTCCACAAAACAATTTTTAAAAAGTAAAAAAACCCTAATCAAATATAAATTTCCCAATTTTTTTAAATTTATTTTTAGAGGGCCGTCCCCTTTTAGATATGGAAAGGAAATCCATGCTGGTCGAACCAGCCACGGAGTAAGGGAAAAAGGGGGGATACTGAGTGTGGTCATAAACGTCTAGTCATGTTCTTGTTTCTTTCGTCGTCGTCGTGGGGGTCGTCCCAAGGAAGGGGGAGAGGGCCCTGACGAGAAAACCCCTAGCTCGCCTCTGTTTCGGGGAGTTATAATAATTCTTTCCAATCCAAGGTTATTCCGGGCTGAAGAGTAATTTTTTACAACTCCGTTTTCCCAAAACAACTTTAAACTATTTTTTACAATTTTTTTTTTTTTTTGAATGGAAAAAGAGGAAATTTTTTTCGCCGTTATTACTTATTATTAGTGGTAGCAATTGGGTTTAAAAATATTATAAGCTACGATGCCCTAAAAAATATTATCTGGGGGTAAAGGGAGAAAACCCAATGCGTAAACTAAAATTTCAAACAATTTTTACACTTAACCTTTTTGACGTCACCTTCATCCGAACGCAGTGAGTTCTGTCAATGCAGCTTTCCACCGCCGTGGACTATCCTCAGTCAAGACTGGCTTTTTTGACTTAGAGCAAGGGATGATAATACATTTCCCGGCCTAAAAAAACCCCCCAAAAGTTCCCACCGAAAATTTATCTATATTTTGGTCTGTTTTTTATACCCGGCGCATTGCAGACGTTGTCTGTAAGTCCACGGGGGATAACTTTCCGGATACAGTCAGAGGGGCCCCTAGGGACACACTGTGCAATATTATATACTACCATTCACAAAGAAAATGGGAGTAGAGGTTTTTAGTAGGCGCTCATAGCTAAAAGATAAAAGGGGAAGAAGTCCGAATACTAAAAAATTTTTCCCTTTTTCTTGGGGGCCCATTTTCCGTTTTTAACGGAAGCGTGATTGTATGTGACAGTATCTCGGTTTAAAAGGAATTTTTTTGGGATAAATTTTAGAGATTGGAATTAAAAGTTTTTTAATGTGTTTTAAAATTTTTTTTTTTTGGGGGCCCTGGGAATTTTTTTAATTTTGCGGTAACCCCGACATTTAAGTTTATTAAAAAGGGGGGAATAGGTCTGTTTTAAACGAGGGGCCACCCACCCAGGCCTTCCTTAACCATTGTCCGTTTCGGAACTATAAAAAAAAACCCACCCTTCCCCCTTGAAGGAAATTCTCAGATTCTGGTTTTTTAATTTTATAAGTAAACAAACTCTTTCCCCTCCTGAAAAATTTTCCCGATTATCTTTTTTTGACTTTAATTTGTGAGTAAAAACCCCGTTTTAACCAAACAATTCAAAAATTTCCTAACCGGGGAATTAAATAAAAAAAATTGATTACCGGGAATTTTAACCCCCTGACTTAAAAATCGAGGGCCTACGGACCCTTGGGCTTACTGAACGTTTACTTTTTGAGATTACAAATATTAAGTAAGTTCAAAATAAAAAACGTAGAAATACCCACCTGTTAATAAAGTAAAATTTATTTAAAAACAAAACCGTGACTGGCATGGAAAGTTCTAGTTGATCCCCGGGGTTTGAATTTTCCCCGAATGTTTTTAAAAATGAAATAAGTAAAAAGTTTGAAAACAAACCCCTTTTTGGAAATCCCACTTGGTTTATTTTAAAATAAAAAAAAATTAAGCTTCCCTTAAAAAAAAAAAAGAAAAAGGGCTAAAACCTCATAGCCCTATTTTCTGACTTTTTCAAAGTGGTTTTGAAAAAGGTTTTAAAAAAAAAAAGGTTTACCTTCATTCTGCCGTCTGTGGATGCCCGTGAGCCGCCATCTGCTTCACAGTACTCAACAGAAAATATGTGCAACTTTACTATTATTTTTATAAGTAAGTTTATTTTATAAGTAGCAGACTAGTAGCCTGTAGAGCGTTGCCCAACACGAGCACGAAATTTGCCAGTTCGATTTGAGCAATAGTTGAGGTTTTGTCGGGCCTAAACCCGACACAAATCCCTCAGACAAAGACCAGGGCGACCCAGTATGCCTCTGATGAGAGAGTCGGCCGAACGCCACATGAGTACGGTCTGCTTATAGGACACCACCATGTGCCACGCCGACCCCTCCACCAGGCACCAAGGGCACAGGCGGGAGGTGACAAAACCCGCATGATAGAGGAAAATGGGGTCGGCTAGACGGTTCCACACCACCTCGGAATCTAAACCCAAGGATGGTGGGCGAGCTAAACCAATCCAGGTGATCCGGTCATTAGACCATTGACCCTCTGCAGAACCGTCTATGCCGAGCCCCTTGAAGATGATGTCGAGAAAGATCGACCGCCTGTTGGTCTCTGGAAGGAGGGAGACCACTTGCCGGAGAGCGGGCAGAGATAGGTGAGCGTCGGTGGCCATGGTTCAGGACCCGGAATCTCCTCGACTCCTCGGAAGCGGAGGTTGCAAAATGCCTGAATCCTGTTACCGTTGATGATCAGTGCGGCTCGAATACGATGGGGCAGGTCGTCATGGCCCACTTGTGAAGCCACGTCCTACCACGGAACAGGTCGTCATGGCCCACTAGTGAAGCCACGCTCAACCACGGGGCAGGTCGTCATGGCCCACTAGTGAAGCCACGTCCAACCACGGGACAGGTCGTCATGGCGCACTAGTGAAGCCACGTCCAACCACGGGGCAGGTCGTCATGGCCCACTAGTGAAGCCACGTCCAACCACGGGACAGGTCGTCATGGCCACTAGTGAAGCCACGTCCAACCACGGGACAGGTCGTCATGGCGCACTAGTGAAGCCACGTCCAACCACGGGACAGGTCGTCATGGCCCACTAGTGAAGCCACGTCCAACCACGGGACAGGTCGTCATGGCCCACTAGTGAAGCCACGTCCAACCACGGGGCAGGTCGTCATGGCCCACTAGTGAAGCCACGTCCAACCACGGGGCAGGTCGTCATGGCGCACTAGTGAAGCCACGTCCAACCACGGGGCAGGTCGTCATGGCCCACTAGTGAAGCCACGTCCAACCACGGGGCAGGTCGTCATGGCCCACTAGTGAAGCCACGTCCAACCACTCATCACCTACGAACAGGTCGCCTATCGTCCGACATCCTAGTAGTGACCAGGAGGGAGTGAAAGGGGTGTTGGCTGAGGGAAGAGTGAAGTCAGCGTAAGGGGGACGTGTGTGTGTTTGTTAAAGTTTTAGCGTGAGTATGCACGTATCTTTGTTTTGTGATTGTGTACGTCTTGGTGTAAAATGTGTGTGCACGTATAGGTGTGCGTGTATCAGTGTATGTGTGCTCCCCTCCCCATGTCTGCAGCCCACCCTCCGAGATGTCATCTCCGATGCACGTGTTTGGAAGACACTGTCTCCTAGACTCCAGGGCACCCACCCCTTCTGCCTACAACAAGCGCACTTGTCAATTGATTTATGGCAAGATATTCCATGAATACCAATGTATACTTACATTCAACCGTCTTTGGAATCGAGAGGTGATAAAAGAAAGAATAAAAAATATCAAATACTAAATGGAAAACCGTTCTCTTTTCTCATTTCGATTCTTCACTCATTCCTAGAACGTAGTTGTACGGTTGTATCCGAACAACACAGCCTGGAAAATAGCTGCAGCTACAGGACAACCACCCTCACTCGTTGTTGGATGAGCGTAGCGAGCGTAGCGAGCGAAGCGAAGATTCCATTTCACTACACTGGAGAAAAAAATCCGGAATGTTTTTTTTTTCTTTCTGTATTTTTGTCTGTTTGTCCGCACGATTCCGGCTAAACCGATACTCCAATTGAGATGAAATTTTCTGGAGGCCTTCGAAATCTCTGAACTTAGAACTGCCACGTTTTTGAGCGTAATCGGAAAAATATTTCTCATGAAAATCGCAATTTTACGATTTTTTTCGATTTTTAAAAAATTTCTTCGACTTATAACACCTACATGCTTTATCCGATTTTAATGATTATTGCTTAGAACTTAATTTTCTGAATTAAGATATTCGTGTGAAATTTGAGCGCAATTGAAAAAATATTTATCATAAAAATCGAAATTTTACGGGTTTTTTCTTTTTTTTTAACAATTGTTTATAACACCTACATGCTTTATCCGATTGTAATGATTTTTTCACAGAACCCTTATTTTATGAATTAATAGATAAGTGTTAAATTTGAGCGCAATCGAGAAGTTATTTCTTATAAAAATCGCAATTTTACGATTTTTTTCTTTTTTTAACAATTTCAATTAATTTTTAAAAAATTAAAAAATTAAAGTTAATTTTTTATTTAATTTAATTTAATTTAAAAAAAATCAACTAAGTAATGATTTTTCCACAGAACAACAGAAAATCCGCATAACACATGGCAGCTCAATGCACCAATTACGCTCATCCAACAACGCGGCGGGACTTAAGCGTTTTCCTAGTGTTTAACATGACAACCCGCTACTCTGCATATGATCTTCTCTGGCTAGGACAAGATGCGATGTAAAGAGAAGGGACTAAGTAAAGTTTCAAATACCCTCCAATTAAGTTATAGCAAATTACAAGAAAAAGTACTTGTGTCCTTCGTGTTAAAGATTCAAACTAAATCGAAATAAATATCCATTTCAGGAGTAATGAAAAATTCAAGAACCGGAGTAATATAAGTTAAAAAACAAATTCGAACAAAAAATGTGTATGTTGACTGAGAACTATGTTTGGATGAACGTAGCAACCGATGCAAATATTCCGTGTCACTACACTGGAGGAAAAAAACGGAATGTTTTTTTTTTAATTTTTGTTTGTTTGTTAACATGATTTCGGCTTAGCCGATACTCCAATAAGCGATGAAATTTTCTGAAGGCCTTCGAAATCTCTGAACTTAGAACTGCAATTTTTTGAGTGCAATCGAAAAATTATTCCTCATTAAAATCGCAATTTTACGATTTAAAAAAAAAATTCTTCAACTACATGCTTTATCCGATTGTAATGATTTTTTTTTTACAGAATTTTAATTTTTTATAAATATATTGTTGTGAAATTTGATCGCAATCGAAAAATAATTTCTCATGAAAATCGCTTATTTCGATTAAAAAAATTACGCTCATCCGACAACGCACCGGAAAAAGCGTTTGCGAAGCTTCCAAGTATATAATATTGATGCTAACTCTTAAACTCATTGGGATTAGAAAACAGATTTTTAGAGAAACGGTTTCTCGAGGGTAGTGTTTGATCGAGATGAATAAAGAGAACAAGGTTAACGAAGTATCATGTTAATAATACTCTAATAGTCCGTGGAACAAGCTGCTTAAAGTATAGAAACATTTCAAATCCTGAAACCAGCACCAAACTTTAGAAGCTTGTAAAAAACATATTTTAGAATGTTATTATAACGGAGGACACGCATGGTAGCAAATAAGTCACCTGTCATGGCGTCCTCAAGATGGCCGCTAAAATAATTCTTAAAATGGCTGGAACTCAAGAAGAAATCATCGGATTTGGATAAACCAGGTATTGTTCTAATGGGTTTTTAATGCACTACAAAAAATGGCATCAGAAATTTTACCTTAAATACAATAGTTTCAATTATATTTATAAATTATTACAATATATTGCAATTATAGCACTTTTTGGTATACATATATAATTATTTATACGTAGAACTCGCTAGATTGTCATACAATTTTCAGACTATACTAAAATAACGCCAATTAATCCAAAATTTTAAGTCCCGAAATGAAATTCTTGTAACTTATTGATTAATTAATTAATAAAATTAAGCATTAATGTAATCCCAATTAAAAGTTTCTTGTCCACGTACCAAAGTTACCTAGTGTATCACACAAGAACAATATGACCACAAAGAACCAAAAAAAATTTGATCCCAAAAATTAATTCCAATCACTTTCCTATTAATTTAATTAATTCAATTAATTCAAAATAATGACAATAATCTATAATAATGACAATAATTGGATGAGCGTAGCGAGCGAAGCGAAGATTCCATTTCACTACACTGGAGAAAAAAATCCGGAATGTTTTTTTTTTCTTTTTTTTTCTGTATTATTGTGTGTCTGTTAGCACGATTCCGGCTAAACCGATACTCCAATTGCGATGAAATTTTATGGAGGCCTTCGAAATCTCTGAACCAAGAGCTGCCACGTTTTTGAGCGCAATCAAAAAATTATTTCTCATTAAAATCGCAATTTTACGATTTTTTACTATTTTTAAAAAATTTCTTCAGTTTATAACACCTACATGCTTTATCCGATTTTAATGATTTTTTCACAGAACCTTAATTTTATGAATTAAGGTATTCGTGTGAAATTTGAGCGCAATCAAAAAACTATTTCTCATGAAAATCGAAATTTTACGTTTTTTTCTTTTTTAAAACAATTCTTTGACTTGTAACACCTACATGCTTTATCCTATTGTAATGATTTTTTCACAGAACCTTAATTTTTTGAATTAATATATTCGTGTAAAATTTGTGTGCAATCGAATAATTATTTCTTAAGAAAATCTTCAACTTAGTAATGATTTTTTCACAGAACAACAGAAAATCCGCATAACACATGGCAGCTCAATGCACCAATTACGCTCATCCAACAACGCGGCGGGACTTAAGCGTTTTCCTAGTAATAATAATTGTGTTAAATTAGCACAATGTGGTCGAATTGGTATCATTTTTTGGATGAGCGTAGCGAGCGAAGCGAAGATTCCATTTCACTACACTGGAGAAAAAAATCCGGAATGTTTTTTTTTCTTCTTTTTTTCTGTTTGTATTATTGTGTGTTTGTTAACACGATTCTGGCTAAACCGATACTCCAATTGCGATGAAATTTTATGGAGGCCTTCGAAATCTCTGAACTTAGAACTGCCACGTTTTTTAGCGCAATCGGAAAATTATTTCTTATGAAAACGCAATTTTACGATTTTTTTCGATTTTAAAAAAATTCTTCGACTTATAACACCTACATGCTTGATCCGGTTTTAATGATTTTTTCACAGAACCTTAATTTCATGAATTAAGATATTCGTGTGAAATTTGAGCGTAATCGAAAAAATATTTCTCATGAAAATCAAAATTTTACAGTTTTTTTTTCTTTTTTAAAACAATTCTTTGACTTATAACACCTACATGCTTTATCCTATTGTAATGATTTTTTCACAGAACCTTAATTTTATGAATAAATACATTCGTGTAAAATTTGAGCGCAATCGAATCATAATTTCTTATGAAAATCGCACTTTTACGATTTTTTTCTATTTTAATATTACGATTAATAAAAAAAATAAAAAAATAAAGTTTTTTTTCTTTTCTTTTATTTAATTTTAAAAAATTCTTCGACTTAGTAATAATTTTTTCACAGAACAACAGAAAATCCGCATAACGCATGGCAGCTCAATACACCAATTACGCTCATCCAACAACGCGGCGGGACTTAAGCGTTTTCCTAGTAAAGCGCATTTTAAGACAAATAAATCACACACATAACAAAAACTTGTAGAAATACAGCCAAACCTTACACACTCAAAAGGAATGAGATCTAAAAAAGGGCCAAGCTCATCTACCCTTCCACATAAACGTACAGTGTCCCATAACAGCATCCTCGAAAAGCTTTTCAAAATAGAATTTGCGATTATTAATTTAACATAATAGTTTATCAAAGTTCTTTTTTTGTAATTAATTTAAACGTAAACATGCAAATTCTATTTTGCCAAGCTTTTCGAGGATGCTGTTATGGGACACTGTACGTTTATGTGGAAGGGTAGATGAGCTTGGCCCTTTTTTAGATCTCATTCCTTTGAGTGTGTAAGGTTTGGCTGTATTTCTACAAGTTTTTGTTTATGTGTGTGATCTCATTACTTTTTCAAGTTCCATTACAAAATTATTTGCTAAAATATAATATTTTTATCAAAGTTGATTTAAATTCTATGGTATTAGCAGTAACAATATAGGATGTAAAATATCTAGACCCGGATTCATGTACATCCTGGGTATAGGTGGTATAACCATGGTATAACGACGGTATAAGGACTGGACCCCAATTCTTGAGTTCGTGGGAGATGAGTTGAAAACGCAATTTGAAAACGAAGTCGTTTTCGTTTTCGAAGGAATTGGTATTCTTGAACGGTATCGTGGAAAACGTCATGGGTTGTGAGTTGAAAGCATTGATATTAAACCCCTATAGTAGGCTAGATTAGCAGTCTCCTATACCTCCGCACAGGCGCGAGCGTAGCAAATTGAAGACTCAACCGGCCCATTTCAAGATGGCGATTTGGTGTTTTAATTTATGCTTTTTTAATGCAATAAAGTATTTTACTGGATTGTTTGATATGGTTTTAGCTTGTGCAGCATGGTATTAAACAAAAGAAACAATACGAAGTGATTGCATAAGGGAATTTAGTAATCATTTGGTGTTAAAGGCTAGTATGCTTACCTGTCAACCTGGCGGCAATCTTGAGAACTATTTGGCCACAAATCGCTCCCATTTGATTAACATGTAAACTGTCATTTTAAGATGGCTTCTAATTGTACCGGAAGTGGACCACCGACTGCTGGTCTAGCCAATTATATAGGATGTCTATGGTTGAAAGAGTATCACGAAATCCAAACACTTTAAAAAGATTTGCGTATAGCAAAGAGCTCGAAAAAGTTCTATATTTATTCTAGATGGCAGTGCCTTCATAAACGCAGGCCAATCGAAAGACAAGTTGTATGAAATGATTTGATTGTTGCAATTATGTAAACAAACAGTTGAGCAAGTTCATATCAAAACAATGTTGTGCTGGCATAGGGTTGGCTAGGCTTGTCAAACATGTAATGTAAGTATGAATTTTACTAGTCCTATAGCCAAATGGAACTTTAGACCTACACTGTTGTATTATAAATAATTTTCTACATCTGGGCCTAGGCCAGGGACGGTTTCTGATTTGTTTTATGAGAGTATAATGACACCTTTTCTCGTTCCACACAAAGAAGAAAATTTTTAAATGTCCGCCATTTGTTTACGTATCGCACTTTCCCGCCTAACTCTGCTTATACCGTCAACAAGTGTCAAGTAACTATGGTTACTTGTTGATTATATGCCAAGTGTTTAAGGCTTATTTTAAAACCTTTATTTGGAAGCCTTCCAACAAACTTTTTCAACTTTTTTTTCAAAAGAGACTATCATTCTATAACCTTAATGTCCATGTAAAATATGTTGTAGCCCCACCCGTCTGGTCAGAATCGCGGGCCGACGTATTAGATGTTAGCAGTAGTAGGCAGTAGGCAGTAGTAGGCAGTAGCTAACATCCTTAAAGTGATTTTGAGCATGTTTCAAGCCATTTTTTCACCAAGAAGGAATAATCGTACCCCAATAAAATTTGGCATGTGTTGTCAGGTACCTAAATCCCCTCGATTGTGATAGTTTTCAAGTTCACATCACGTTACATGACGGCTGGGTAACACCTCGAAATCACCCCAACTCTGCTTGGTGTATAAGGTGCTTGAGTGTGTAGCGCACCGCGGCTTGGCTGCGGCGCCCTAACGGGCACCTAGATATAATGTAAAAATTTATTGATTAAATTAATTACCCATGCTACGCGATTTCTTCCGAACGAGTGCGCGTGCTTTCTATTCCTCCCTGCAGCACGCGGAAAACCCGCTTATCCGTCGGTTAGCGGACGTCGCTCTGGGTGCCGCCGACAGTTTTAAACGTACCTTTGCGTCCCTCGGCGAGGACTATCTGCCTCCGGCAAAATGGGCTCGGAACCGGGTTCAAGTGTACCGCCGCCGTGACGCAGTCGATCCCAGGGCTGTGTAAATGAGTGCCGTGTGACTATTGCGTTGAATTTATGACGTGTGTAATAGTGCATGTCACTCACCTCTCGAGTGTGCGGCCTTAGCCCCACCCTGACAGCGGGCCTGTTCCCGCCTCACCTGAAGCGCCAAGAAAGCCTGCTTATCTTATTTAATCTCTGGCAAAATAAAACCAGGAGCCGGGTTATTAGTGCTTGCACTAGGCGCCGGCTTTGTACGGGAGGCTCACAGCCGTTGAGTCCCCACAAGAAGAGGCAACAACAACAACAACAACAATATTCAAAATTTGACCCGCGACAAGCGTTAACGGGAGAGAAAAGAAAAACCGGTGGGTAGCGTATTTTGTATGTAAGCGGGTTCGGCCGTGACTCGTGCATCGTTCGCCCGATCGAGACGCGTCTTGGACCAGCACGGAAGGAACCGGATAAAAGGCCAAATAACGGAGACGAGAAACGAGCACGGTCGCGTCCACCTGCGGGAGAAGGGAACGGAACCCTATTGCGAAGAGGTGACTCCTTGGCCGAAGTCAATCTGTAAGGGTGATTCTTCGGCAATGCCGTGGAACCCGCCGTGGCCACGTCCAAACTATACAGGGCCAACCGGGACTCGGCGAAGAGATGAGGCACGCCGGGGCCGCCGCGCAGCGGTTCGCGTCGACAAAGTTTTCCAACAAAATTAGGTTGCGCGGCTTCAAGCCGCGCGAAGTCTTTTGTATCATCTGAGCGAAAACGTCAATTGGCATTTTTGTCAATTTTAAAAATCATTGTTTCTGTTAAAACGTTATTCGAAAACCATCGTATCGCGGCCGAATGCGGACCGATCCGCCACTTCATCGCCGCCGAGAGGTCTCCAACTTTGAGTCCGCGAAATGCGAGTCCACCAACCACGAGGTTACCCAACTACGACTTCCGTCAACCTCAAGGTTTTGCAAGCCCCCTGCGCAGCGGCTTCAAGCCGCGCGTAAGAGCGACTCATATACAGTTTAAGTTATATTACAAAATGCCATTCGGTAAAAATAAAATGCAGACAACAAAAATTAAATAAAAGATAATTATAATGTAAGATTTCACAAATTAAATTAAATATGCATTGTTAGTCTTGTAAGCAGTCGTTTTGAATTAGTTACGTACCTCAAACCACACCCAAAGACTGTCTACAAGTTTAACCTGTACACTTAAAATTTTCTAGGGATACGCCAAAGTCGTTGTGAGACGAGTGAGTCAGCCATGTGTTGAGTACCCGGTAACATTAATTTTCTTTCCCCTACCTTAGGCCTCCCTTGACTTGGCTTGAATGGCGCATTATGGCGTTACATTTGACACGCCCTACAACCAACTAAACTTAACCCTATTATTTATTCTAATATAATTATCAAACTTAAATGCAAAATATGTTCCCGGGTATTCAACACATGACTCGCTCACTCGTCTAACAACGACTTTGGCGTTTCCTTAGTCTAGTTGGATAAGGCGCCCTTATAGCCGAAATGTGGGAGACGTGGGTTCAATCCCCTGGTCGGGAAAGATTTTGTAATTTCTGGATTGAATTTTAAAATTATTAAACTTGTTTTGAAATGCATATGAATGAATTGTCATAACGCATGGCAGCCTATTTTTCAATTTATTAATTCTTGTAGGTTTAAATCGCAATAGATCTAGCTGATTTTTTAGCAGTTCTCAGTGAACTCGTGCCGAAAGTCTGTTTAAAATTTCAGCGCAATCTGTTCAGCGATTCGGCTGATTTCACGGTCTACAGGCTCCTGGTCTGCTACTTCAAGGATGGCAGGGTGCCTGCTCCCTACGAAGTTGTCCTCAAGGCCCGTCTGAAGTCCCTACTCCTCAAGGAGTATGCTTGGCACCTTGGGCGAGGGACGATAGATGGCTTTGAGGCAAAGTGGTGTGATCGAGAGGCGCTCTGCTCCTTCCATGACGGGAGCTCCTCTTCTGTCAGGCACTGACCCTGTAAAGACCATATGTTTTCCTTTAGTGACCGAAAGGGTTTGTACTCCCAAACCCTAACATTGTTTATTGTTTATTGTTTATTGTTTATTTTTTCCTTGGTTTTCAGTATCTAGACGGTAAGGAAGAAGCCCATTAGGCTCTTCCTAGTTTATCTTATTCTTTTGTTTCTCATTGTATCTTCAAATCATTTTGATGTTCCGTCACCTTTATGTTCTTTCGTTTATCGTTATTGAGAAAACTTATCCTTTTGGAATACGTTATCTCTCCCCTATCGGCCCATTTATAATTAAAAACAAAAAAACAAAAATAATAATAATAATAATAATAATAATAATAATAATAATAATAATAATAATAATTATCATAATAATAATAATAATAATAATAATAATAATAATAATAATAATAATAATAATAATAATAATAATAATAATAATAATAATAATAATAATAATAATAATAATAATAATAATAATAATAGAAAAGACCCTACACAAGAGACATTATGATGAACTACACAAAGGTCACGTAGATATTAAAGCATCAAATAGGTGGTTAAACAACGGGGAACTATTTGGAGAAACAGAAGGTTTTATGCTGGCTATTCAAGACAGAGTGATTGCAACGAAAAATTATAAAAATACATTATACAAGATGCGACAGTAAACGATCAATGTAGAAAATGTAGTGTAAGGGGTGAAACAATCGAACACATCATATCGGGTGCCAGTCACTATGTCAAACGGATTACCTCTACGGACATAACCAAGTAGCTAACATTATTCACCAAAAACTAGCAATCAAGTACAAAACCCCATTGATACACACACACCTTACTACAAATACAAACCGGAGAAAGTACTAGAAAGCAAAAGATTTCAAATTATATTACGACCTCACAGTTATAGCAGACTAAACTATACATACCAACAGACCGGATATAATTATAATTGACAAGAAGAAACAAGAAACTACCCTTATTGACGTTGCTGTCCCAATGTGCCATAACGTCGAGACTACATGGAAGAAAAAAATTGACAAGTATAGTGAACTTGCAATTGAGATCAAGAAGATGTGGAAACAGAAAAAGGTAAATACAATCCCATACGTGATATCGGCTAATGGCATCATACCGAAGAAGCTACATGAAAGCATTAAACAACTAGATCTTCCACCCAATGTTTACATCGAGACTCAAAAGGCAGTAATACTCAACACGTGTAGAATAGTTCATACATTTCTAAACTAAGAATGATGCTTCGAGATTCCGAGACAGCTTCCATCCTGACATGGTTTTCGTGGTTTCCCATAGTCGAAGAGCAAATGCTAGGATGGCGACGAGAAATCGGCCACGACCGTACACAGCAGAAAGAAAACATCATCTACAAACTATATTATAAATGACTTATTTTAGTTAGAGTTAAGACAAAGTAATAATGTAGGTATGTAATATAGGTACACATGGAAGTACTTGACGTAAGTCCGTACAACATGTTAGCTCCGGTTTTGACCGAGTTTGTATGAAATACATCCAATAAAATAATAATAATAATAATCGCTACGCTCATCCAATAAATAAATAAATAAATAAATACCCACACACATACACTTAAAGAAAAACAGTATGAGCGCCATTTGAGTTGAATGGAGCCACTCAGTCGCTACGCTCCCTCGATTAATTGAATTTATTTTTTTATATAATTTTTGTATTATTTATGAATCAATCTTATTTATTATCTTTTACTCAGGCAACTATATAGACAACTTTGGAGCATTGGTACACGGCTTTATAATCGACTAATGATTTAGTGCGTGCCATGATTTGTGTTTTGAGTTTATTTGGTCAAAGGCGGCTTTAACAGTTATGTTATAACAGTAGCCTCTTCGATTGGTTTGCTGGCATCACGTGTGTGGAACACAATTGTGCACGCCACGCCACGTGTGAATCCCCTATCTACACACCCCTGAAGAGCGAAATGGTGCCGCCTCCGAGATGGAACACAACTGAATACTAAACGCAATATCGCGGACAATAAACCATATTTTCAATAATAAAAACAACCGACTCCTCCGCTGATATTTCCATCATAACCAAGTGGCGGCGACAAGAGAAATGGGGGGCAACAAAAAACCCAATTTCGATTATATACGTCGCCTCCCGCGCTGTATATTTCCCGGCCTCCCTCAGTTTAGCGAGGGACTTAACGCTAACCTGTGAGTTTAATCTGTTCCCGGCCTGGCTGAGGGTAGGTTTATGAAATGGCGATAAAAAGTGAATCTATAATAAAAATGCGGAACGGCTTCAAAAGATTTGTGAAAATTCGTGCCGTGATCTTTATTTGAAAGCTAGCCCACATTATTTTGTTATTGCCAATTTCGTAATCTTTACTTATTTTAACTAGTAGTGGGGTCTATAAGCCTAACAATCGTGCAAATCGTGAAGCAAGCATGAAAATTGGTGAATTTACCAATATGATCACAAGGAATCCAAAAATCGATGGCCCCAAGTTGAGTTCCTGTAACTTTCTTATTAATTGAATTAATAAAATTGATTAATAAACCAACAAAAAAAAATTAAAAGGAGACAACACAGTCGACATTGGTATCAAATGAAAGCTTATTTTACGGAGAATAAATAAATGAAAAATATTAAAAAATTAATTAATTAATCATCTAATTAATTGAATTTTAGTAATATTTTACCACTTTCGATTTATGAATAATTATGTACACCTAAAATGCTACCGATTGTCATACAATTTCACCCCTTAACTAACATAATGCCAATAAATTCAAATTTTGACGACCCCAAACGAAATTCTTGCAACTCATAGATAAATGGATTAATGAAATTAATAATTAGTTTAATATCAGTTAAATGTTTGACATTCACAACCACAGTCAACTGATGTATCAAGAAATAACAAAACAAGCATAATACAAGAGAAAAGTGATGGCTTCAAGGTCGGGTTACTATCACTTTCTCATTATTTCAATTAATTCAATTAACGACAGTTAACATATAAATTTAAAAATTTATGTACAAAATAAACACAGCATAGTCGTCTTGGGTATCAAATGAAAGCTTATTTCACGAGTAAATAATTCATGAAAAAATATTTTTCATTAATAATAAATCATCCAATTAATTACTTTTTAGTTAAATTACGCCACTTTTGACTTTTGTATAGTTATGTATGCCATAAACTCTACAGATTGTCCTATGATTTTACAACTTATATAACATAGTGACAATTAATTCAAATTTTGATGGCCCCAATCGAAATCCCTGCAACTCCCAGATTAATGGATTAATGAAATTGGGAATGAGCTAAATCCCCTTAAAATTGTTCTAACATTCAAATATGCGCTACGATTGACAATTGTAGTATTAAAAAACAATATGATCACAATAAACCTAAATAGTGACAAATGGGCATGCATGCTAGACATTCATCATGTGACCCAGGTGTAGGGTTATATAAAAGGCTAATTTTGATTGACAATGATAAGTCAAAATATAAATTAATAATTTTTTTAAATTTCGGAATGATATTCATTTTCAATAAACACATTTTTTTTTTTTATTGACAAAGGTTATATTTTATTTTTCTATTTGAACGATATTTCAAAGCTACTCCAGCTTTTTCTTCAGGTTCTTGTTACCTTATTACATTTTGTTACATTTTGTTATTCTATAATCCACAACAGTTCTGTATAGGTCAGTAATGAAATAGTGGCCATTTTTGAGGTTGAAACTGTTCCGGGCACTACCTAACCATTTTTGGGGCATTTTGGACATAAAAGTTATCCTCTCGGTTGTCCAATTTTGCACAAATTCAACTCAAGCGTAGTCCAGTCGAACATAAGTTTAACTGCATCATGTATAATATTCAGTGGCAATGCCCTTGAGGGCGAAATAATAAAAAAAAATTGGAAAATGTATATACTTACTATCAGCAGCATTTTGGTGCATGTAAGAATTGCATCGTGTCTTGCAGGGGAAAATGTACAATATCAGTGATTTTCTTTTGAGATACATTGATAAATTGAAATCGATCACATAAAGGAGAGCTAGTCATTTTTTATTCGAAACAGTGATCCAGGTATTAGGTGAACATTTTTGGAGTTTTTCGGACATTCCGGTTATCCTGGCAGTTTGTCTAATTTCGACCAAAATCGACACAAGGGTAGCCCGGTCGGTTATAAGGATAACTGCGTCATGAATAACGTTCACAATCAGCAATGACCGTGAGGGCGAAATGGTCAAAAGTTAGGAATATGTTTTTTCTTACTGTCATATGCATTTTGGCACATGTAAGAAGTGCATCATGTCTCGCAGTAAACAAAATGTTCTATATTAAAGATTTCTTACACAGACCCCCTCATCAAGCTGGTGACGGAGGTTTCAGAGGCGTTAAATGATGGTCAGTGTGTGCTAGCTATTTTTCTGGACATATCACACGCCATTGACAAGGTTTTGGCATGACGGGCTCTGTTACAAACTTCTGCAATTGAAAGTCGCCTTTGTATCCTATCTTTTCTCACGGGACGTGTCGCTTGTGTGCGTGTTCACGATCAAGTATCCCGCCCGTGTACCCCATTTGCTGGTGTGCCTCAAGGTTCCTGCCTCTCTCCCCTCTTAACTTGATCTACTGCCTCGATATTCCTTCTCCCTTGTCCCGATACCTTGCCTTAGCCCTCTATGCAGACGACGCGGTCTACTGGTGCAAAGGGCGCACAGCGAGAGAAGTCTTCCGCCGACTACAGCGCCAAATTAAAGCTCTGGAAGCTTGGATGCGTCGGTGGCGTGTATTGCCGAACGCCTTGAAGACACAACTTATCCTTTTTCACCACCGACACAAAACTCACAAAATGTGTAAACCACCACTCCGTCAGTCCATCTCACTTTGGAGCGCTACGGTGTACCCTAGTCAGTCTGCCAAGTACCTTGGAGTAACCTTTACATACATTCTGAACTGGGGTGCTCATTGCCATGACGTCATCAACCGTGCGCGATCAAGACAAAATTTACTTGTCATGCTTCGTGGGCGACTTTCTGGATGCAACTTCCTTACTCTACGGCACACTAATAAAGCTTTCTTCCGCCCCCTCTTTGAATACGCTGCCCCGGCGCTGGCAACCCGTCTTTGGAGGATGTTTACAGCAATACTTCTCGCCGGAGCGAAAGATCCTTCGCCGCATCACGCGACTTCCTCCGAAGACGCGTATTGAAGACGTGGATACCCAAACCGGCGTCGGTGGTATCAGCTAACGACTCGACACCCTCGCAGGGGCTTACGTGCAACGTCTTCACGCAGGCGGCAGGAATGAGCTTCACGACCTCGTTTCGCGTCCTCGGGCCTTCAGAACTCTACCCCTCTTCATGAACCCTTATCCGCCTTTTGCCTTTCAATTTGTCTAACTTTATAAATGTCATGCTTTCAACGCCCCGAGGATGGGACGGGGGGGGGGGGTAAGCTGGCTCATGGACTAACTGGAGCCGTCCCACAGTGCCGCTTCCCGTAAGGCATCAACCTTTTTTTCCCCCTATCCCCTCATTACTACCTGTCGATAAGACCATTTAAACTTGTTGGCCTAAGGGGAATTGATTTTTCCCCCTTAGGCCAACACCCTGCTTTTCATTATCGAAAATACAAAAGGTTTGTTGGCCTTGGGGTAATAGATTTATCCCGTTAGGCCAACAGCGTATCTACATCGTTTACGGTTAAGGAGCGGGGTGTTTTGGCCTTGGGTAATTGATTTATCCCGTTAGGCCAACAGCGTGTATGAAAATCGTTTACGGTAAGGAGCGGGGTGTTGTGGCGTTGGGGTAATTGATTTTTTCCGTTAGCCAACAGCGATATGACCCCGCTCCTTACGTAAACGATGCATATACGCTGTTGGCCTGGGGAATAAATCTATTACCCCAAAGGCCCACAACTCCCCGCTCCTTACCGTAAAGATGCAATACGCGTTGGCCTAACGGGAATAAATCAATTCCCCAAGCCAACAAAACCCGCCCCTTTTCCCCGAACGTGCATATAGGCTGAGCCTAACGGAATAATCTATTACCCTAACGCCAACAACGCCCCGCTCCTTACTCGTAAACGAAGCATCAACGCTGTTGGCCTAACGGGAATAAATAAATAACCCCAGGCCAACAAACCTTCTTTGTATTTTCCATAATGAAGCAGGGTGTGGGCCAAGGGGAATAATCAATTCCCCTTAGGCCATCACCTCCTGAAACCCGGGTCTTTACGAGGAGAAATGATGGCATAGGGGGAAAAAAAAGGTTGATGCCTTACGGGAAGCGGCACTGTGGAGACCCGTACTAACTAGGATATCACTGCGAGTCTGAGGAGGTAGATTCCCTCCCATCACCTGCCCCGGATCCACTCAGAGCCCCGGACCAACCACTTTCAAACCCTCCGCCCCGGGGGATATCCCGTAAATTAAATAACATTTTCCATTGGCCACTTGTGGACAATAATGTTTGAGCAAGTGCTGGATAAAATGACGAACCTGGTAAATGCATGCAAGTTAAGTTTTCCATAATTATTTTCTTAAACTTATTCCCTTAAGCCATTTATTCGGTTAAATAAAACAATAACATGCAATAAGTTCGTATTTATAGTCGACCCACTAATCCACGTAACTGATTTTCATCGGGGGACAATAAATTTAAGCCCCCGTTAGGTGCCGACACTATCAACGAGCGACCATGACCAACAAGAGTCCGGCATATTTGTCTAGGAAAAACCGACCAATCAAGTTGAACATGATTCCTACCGCGGACAGCGTTAGAAATCAACAATTATAATCCAGAACATTAACAACCTTATAATTTATTGTGCCTCTTTGCTATAGGACGACTCCATTGTCACCGTTTCCACAATCCTAAGCCAAGATCCACAACGGAAGATAAAAAAACTTCTGCCTAAAGCGGGAATCAAACCTTGCACCTAATGCATAGGAAGCGGAGCCTCTTACCCTGAAACCTCCCCTCTTCTTCCCAGTAAACGTTTTCACAAAGTCCTCAACCATCTAGAAATCATCCCCCTCGCTTCCCCTGACGACCAGTAATTAATAAAATTACTCGGTAAACACAAATCCAAGAAAGAATCCGAGGGAACGAACGCCTACATCGGTTTTTTCACTCGCCGGGAGCATTCAATTAAAATGCTAATTATATCTGGGCTCTGACTCTCCACCCGCTTATTAAAAGTCAAGGGTTGGGGGAGGAACAGGGTAAGAATCATTCAGAGCGTCTTCGAAGACCGCGTCGCCTCGTAGCCAGCATGTCAATGCAAATACAACTCCAGTAAATTGGAAATTTCCAAAGAAGAAAACAAGTTGTTCTGTAATTGGCTGCGCACGTAAAACGATGAAGTCTTCATTTCATTGGGAACATCTAGGAGGTTTGACGTTTATACACAGAGGTGTGGGTTTAAAAAGTTAAATTAAGTTGAAGTTTATTATGTTTAAAGGGCGCGTCAACCGTTAGGTCATAAAGAGTCTCATGATATTGTATATAGTTTTTATCTAGTTCAAAAGGAACTTCTTCAAGTATTGCCATATAGATCGTTTGGTGGCTCTTAACCCCCCCCCCCCCCCCCTCCCCCCAAAACCCTCAAACTAATGCTACCGTATGTTTTCTTAAAGGCAATTAATCGTTCTTTTCCATTTCTGCCTGTTTAGGCGTTTAGACGGTAGGGATGTTCAAAGTCACACAAACAAAATTTATGTTTATGTATTTTTTCTAGCGCAAATTAATCTTCATTTCATAATTTGTTTCCATGACCTAAAATCGTACATGATGTAAAACCCTAATACACCCACAGATTTGCTATAAGTATATACAGGGTTGTCCAAAATGATACAAAATGGTATTAACTCTACGCATAACCCCCTCGAACTTAAAACACTGTGTATGTTCTCACAGCTGTAAATGTTCTTTCCATACATGCATGTTTGTCAGTAAACACCTAGGGCATTTGTACGGTAGAGGTGCCCAATGTCCTTATGAAAACACATGTTTCTATATTTTCCCTAGGGAAAACTAATCTGCGTTTCATAATTTGTTTGCAGTACCTAACATCGTGCACGATGTACAACCCTAAAACAACAATTACGGATTTGTTTTTGGTATATACAGGGTTGTCCAAAAAGAAACATGATGTTATGGAACTTGAAGCAGCCTTCTTACACCTGTACGTAAATCATCCCCTCGAACTAAAAAAAAGGCCTATGCTCTTATAGCTGAAACTATGCTCTTTCCACGAAAGCATATTTGTCACTTGGTAACTGGGACATCCTGATTCTAGGGGTGTCTTGAACGAAGTTACATATGTTATACTAATGAATTGAATATTTCGTGTGTTGCAAGTTGATCAACAATAATTGAGGCACGTAAATGGAAAAGGCCGTAAGTGTCGCGAACCAAAATGTTCAGAAATCAAATATATGTGTTGATAAATGCTAATTTTATTCTTCAACATTGGAAAAAAAGCATCAAACTGTCATTTTAATATTTTGCATAATTAATTTTAAATTTCATTAAACGGGATAAAAGATGCATGGATAACGGTGGAAGTCATCTCATCAATAACCTAAAGATTGATGTAAGTACCACCTTGTGTTTTACAAAAGGGTGAAAGTCCAAGGTTAGCATTTAAAACCGCTGTAACTGCATAGAACACACAACACATTGACATGGCGCTGGCACTTAGATCCTTCTCCAGGTTCGGCTCGATGCGTCTTGGTAGGTGGTGCTACCTTTCCACCACTCTATGGACTAAGTCAGTATACAAAAGCACATACATCCATTTCTATGTTATTGGCAATGGCATTTTCATTCGTTTCCGTGAAAAAAGTGATTTTTTCCATTCGAGGCACTTACAGCTTTTTCCATTTACGTGCCTCAATTATTCATACTTATTTAAATGTTTGAACTCCTAACAGCGTGCACACCGTTGACGGTGAAAATGTTTTTCTATCATTTCATTGTGTATTTTCTGTTATTATTCACAAGGTTGTCCAAAATCTCCAGTAAGAATATGCAGCTTGTGGGTTTCTTTCCTGCTGTACATTTGAGTATACTTCTAAAGCTAAATAGTGATGCATAAATATTGTATACATTTATTTCACATTCAATCCTGTTTATAGTAAGCACAGGGAAACTAGTCAAAATAGATTGGATACAGAAAGTCTGTATACTACCGCAGAAACAACCATATTCGGAGAGTTTGCAATGAGTTATATTAAAATCAAGTAGCTCGTCCTTATCCTCGTGATCACGTACACCCTCGAACAGAAGTAATCAAGGGATGGGTATAGTCGATACAACTAGACACCTTGATTTACTTAAAGTCGCTGGTGTGCATCATTAACCTTTGGAAATACCAATAAAATTCTCGTAATAACGAACAAGATTGAACATCTTGATTAATCACCGAGAAAACAACTCATTGCCATCATTTAGATATACACACAACGCTCTAGCGGTGTCAAATTACCGACAGTGTTGGCTCGGGCGCTAAGCCCTCGACTCTGATTCGGGAGGTCCCGGGTTCGAATCCCGCCGAGACCGGCAATCCTGACTGAAGGTTTTTTCTGAGGTTTTCCTCAGTCGTTAAGGCGAATGCAAGGGATTGAGTCCTCTTAAACAGCCCTCGGACATCCCTACACAATTTCCTATCCGCACATACCTAGTTCACCTGAAGAGGGGCTAATTGCACCCTATAACAGGTTTTCCCACGATAAAAAAAATGTGTCAAATTGTAGATATGAGTACTGTTCTTCCAGTCAAATTTGTGTGCCAGATAATGCATACAGCTTGGCTATGACTGCTTTAAATGCTGGCCATAAGCCCTATCGTGCATTGTATATAGGTGATTCGTATCACAACTCGGCCAATGGAAAAACATTCTCTACACCGAAAATTATTTATTTCAAATTTGTACAACAAAAAAAAAGTAAAATTTTAATTAAATAGCATCTAGCTAGGCTTACGTGCTTCTCTAATCAGTTTTGATGGCTTCACCTTCATCACAAACTCATTGGGGGATCTGTGGTCATCACAGGTAAAGCTGAAGTGAAGGGTGATACTTATATCCTGCCAAGTCTGTATAGGGTGTATTATTATCTATTCAATACAGTAAGCACTTCTGAAGGACCATTTCTATGATTATTATTGTCAGAATTCCATATACATTGATAGCATTCATAAAGAATCAATGCATTCCATACTTTCATACTTTTGTCTGTGTTTTCTTACGATTGAAAGACCCTTTACACGAGCAATTAATTGCTAGCAATTAATTGCTTGTGTAAAGGGTCTTTGAGAAAACAAATTTTTGTAGATACAGGTTCGGGCAGGGAACAAATGTGGGAACAATATTTGTGATTGTATTTTGAAAGATATTTGAAATTTTTATAAAAACGAAGAGAACTACGGCAATATTAAATTTTAAACTAGGAAGCTTCGCAAACGCTTTTTGAGGCGCGTAGTTGGATGAGCGTAAACTAGGAAGCTTCGCAAACGCTTTCAGACGCGTAGTTGGATGAGCGTAAACTAGGAAGCTTCGCAAACGCTTTTTGAGGCGCGTAGTTGGATGAGCGTAAACTAGGAAGCTTCGCAAACGCTTTTTCAGGCGCGGTAGTTGGATGAGCGTAAACTAGGAAGCTTCGCAAACGCTTTTTGAGGCGCGTAGTTGGATGAGCGTAAACTAGGAAGCTTCGCAAACGCTTTTTCAGGCGCGTTGTTGGATGAGCGTAATTGGTGCATTGAGATGACAGGTATGTAGATTTTTTGTTGTTCTGTGAAAAAATCCTTACTTAATCGAAGAATTTTTTTAAAAAAACGACAATGTATGTGTGTATGAATGTAAAATAACTGGAGGCCCGAAGACTTGCTTTTTGTACGCATTGTAGGTGATTGTTTTCAAGTTTCTATAGTTACTTAAACCTCAAAATACTTATATTAAAACATTTATTTCTATGGATTCTGGCTAACTTTTTCAGCTTTTTTCTTTCAAAAGGTATTACATCACCATTATTACCTTACTGCCCATGAATTATATGAACATTGTAGCCCCACCCGTTTGGTCAGAATCGGCCCAAATGTCACGAAAATATCGCATTAAAAATCGAAAAAAGCGTAAAAGTACTATATTCATGAGAAATATTTCTTTGGTAGTACCCAAAAACGTGGCAGATCTAAGTTTAGAGATCTCGAAGGCATTCTCCAATTTTCATCAAGATCACATATACCGTTTGCCCGGTAGAGAGCGTAAAACAGACAAAAAACAAAACAAAAAAAACAACCGAACTAATTTTTTGGGGGATCACTGAAATTGAAGTCTACGCTACGCTCATCCAATTATTTATCTATCTAACGTATTAATCGAACTTTCAACAATAACCGTAGCGGTTTGTTGGATGTGCTGGGTTTGAAGCCTCATTGGATGAGCGTAGCGAGCGAAGCGAAAATTCCATTTCACTACACTGGAGAAAAAAATCCGGAATGTTTTTTTTTGCATGTTAACACGATTCCGGCTAAACCGATACTCCGATGGCGATGAAATTTTTTAGAGGCTTTTGAAATCTCTGAACTTAGAACTGCCACGTTTTTGAGCACAGTCGGAAAATTATTTCTCATGAAAATAGCAATTTTACTATTTTTTTCTATTTTTAAAATTTCTTCGGCTTATAACACCTACATGATTTATCCGAATGTAATGATTTTTTAACAGAACCCTAATTTCATGAATTTATTTATTCGTGTGAGATTTGAGCGCAATCGAAAAATTATTTCTCGTGATAATCGCAATTTTACCATTTTTTCGATTTTTTAAATTTCTTCGACTTATAACACCTACATGCTTTATCCGATTGTAATCATTTTTGCACAGAACCTTAATTTTATGAATGAATATAATCATGTGAAATTTGAGCATAATCGAAAAATTATTTCCCATGAAAATCTGTATTTCACGCTTTTTCGTTTAAAAAAAATTAAGCTCATCCAACAACGCGCCTGAAAAAGCGTTTGCGAAGCTTCCTAGTTTAAAATAACAACATAAGCATTTTTTATTCTTCTTGATCGATTGATGGTGAATTTTAAAAAAATTGGTTTCTGGTTAGTTAATTGGATGAGCGTAGCGAGCGAAGCGAAGATTCCATTCCACTACACTGAAGAAAAAAAAAAATCCGGAATGTTTTTCTTTTTTTCTCGTTCTGTTTGTATTTTTGTGTGTCTGTTAACACTTTTCCGGCTAAACCAATACTCCAATTGCGATGAAATTTTCTAGAGGCCTTTGAAATCTCTGATCTTAGAACAGCCACGTTTTTAAACACAATCAAAAAATTATTTTTCATGAAAATCACAATTTTACGATTTTTTCGATTTTTTAAAATTTCTTCGAGTTATAACACCTACATGCTTATCCGATTGTAATTATTTTTTCATAGAACCTTAATTTTATGAATTAATATATTGATGTGAAATTTGAGTGCAATCGAAAAATCAGTTCTTATGAAAATCGCAATTTTACGATTTTTTTCGATTTAAAAAAAATTCTTCAACTTTTAACACCTAAATGCTTTATTCGATTGTAATGCAGTGTGTGATGTAATGAGCGCCCCTGATCCTCATGTCGTCGTCGTAAAAATTAAAACAATATTACCAAGCGTGTCTCGCTGGCCAAAGGGAAAACAAAATCAATTTTTTGAAATACCATCTGCATAATTATTGAGCGAGCGAAGCGAGCGTCTCCACTTGACTCTTATGGCTCGAATGTCTGTTTTTTTTTTTTTTTTTTTTTTTTTTTTCTGTTACTGCTTCGATACAGGTCGCACCGTTTCTCTGATCGACCTGAAAATTTTTACACATGTACATACCACCTAGGCGGGTTGCTGTATAGTTTTTGAACAAAATCCGATCGTTGGTTATAAAAAATAAAAATAAAAATAAAAAAATAAAAATGTTCCGATCGTTATGAAATTTTGCAGGGTCAATAAGTACACCATTCTCTTCTATTTTTCAAATTTTCAGCTAAATCGGTCAAGACGTTAAAGACTTATTGGTAATCATAATTCGAAAAATGATGCTAAAAAATGAAGGAGGCAGTGAAGATACAAAGATACACTTTAGAAGGCATGACGTGAATTAGTACTAGGAAAACGCTCAGTTGGACGCGTTGTTGAGCGAGCACCGGTACGTGCAACATGACCCGAGTACGACATTCCCATAAGGCCCACCACACAGTGTAGGCCTAACTGGATATTGACATTGTACACTGTATACCACTGCCTCCTAGATGTTCGTCGTGGCTCCTCGTTACCTGCCTGTCCACGCGCACAGTGTTAATTGTTGTCCAAAGCGCTAGTTACCGTCCCCAAGAGCTTTCTTTTGTTTTTGATGTTGTTGTCACATTAAATGTCATCTCTCATGTATTTTACTGTTGAATCCAACTAAATTGAATGTTTTAGATCGTATTTTGTATACGTACATCACTTATCATGGTTTGCAGAATAGTAATATACAAATTTGTCTAGTTATATTATGCTGGTAATTAAACAAAAAGTAGATATTGATAACTTTGTTGTTTGATAATATAAGGCAAGGGCTAATCTAATAGGCATGTGGCCTATGCCTCCTATTCCTAATCATATTAAAAATCAATAGGCTTAGGTAGCCTACTTGGGCCCTAGTCTTGACTAGGCCACGAGCTAAACATTACTTTCCATCAAGCAGTGGCGCGTGATAAATGGGAGTCTGGGGGGGGGGCCTGGGTGGCACAATTTCCTTATTTCCCTGTAGTTCATGCAAAGAAAGACCTACTTGTTTTAGTTAGATAATGGCATCCCGGTATCTTACAACTTCTTGCACGCACCATTGCCTATTAGGAAGAAAAATACAGCTCAACTCTGGCATGATGACATTTTAATCGTATGCAGATCGTATGTAAACAACGAAAACAAAAGAAAGCTCTTGGGGACGGTAACTAGCGCTGTGGGGAAAAAGTGCGAATTGTCTTCAACAATCAAAACCTGTCGCGTGAACAGGCAGGGAACGAGGAGCCACGACGAACATCTAGGAGGCAGTGCTGTATACTATTCCAACATCTTTGCATTGTACTAATTCACGTCATGCCTTCTAAAGTGTATCTTTGTATCTTCACTGCCTCCTTCATTTTTTAGCATCATTTTTCGAATTATTGGCGTTTTCCATTGGCATGCACTCGGCGAGTGCAGAGATGTCATTGTTTGTCAACCTCCATTTGAATAACATTATAAAACTGAACAAATGAAAAGACAAGTGGCAATCCAGTGCGCACTAGGTCGCACTAGTGCGACCTGAGTGCGGCCAATGGAAAACGCCATATGATTACCAATAAGTCTTTAACGTCTTAACCGATTTAGCTGAAAATTAAAAAAATAGGAGAGAATGGTGTACTTATTGACCCTGCAAAATTTCATAACGATCGGAACATTTTTATTTTTTATTTTTATTTTATTTTTTATTTTTTATAACCAACGATCGGATTTTGTTCAAAAACTATACAGCAACCCGCCTAGGTGGTATGTACATGTGTGAAAAATTTCAGGTCGATCAGAGAAACGGTGCGACCTGTATCGAAGCAGTAACAGGAAAAAAAAAAAAACAAGACATTCGAGCCATAAGATTCAAGTGGAGACGCTCGCTACGCTCGCCTCAACAATGCAAAAGATGTTGGAATAGTATACAGTGTACAATGTCAATATCCAGTTAGGCCTACACTGTGTGGTGGGCCTTATGGGAATGTCGTACTCGGGTCATGTTGCACGTACCGGTGCTCGCTCAACAACGCGTCCAACTGAGCTTTTTTCCTAATATAACACATGGCAGCTCAATGCACCAATAACGATCATCCAACAACGCGCCTGAAAAAGCGTTTGCGAAGCTCCCTAGTTATAACTGAATCGAAAAGACAATAAATTAATTCAGTATTAGTTTGCTATGCCAAGTACAACGGTCATCTTATAACTTTTAAACTCTTCAGTTGTGCCATCCCTCATTAGACATTGTTGCATTCAGCATTATTCATACTAGGAAGCTTCGCAAACGCTTTTTCAGGCGCTCTGTTGGATGAGCGTAATTGATGCGTTGAACTGTCATGTGTTATGCAGATTTTCTGTTGTTCCGTGAAAAAACCATCACTAAGTCGAAGATATTTTTTTTAAACCCAAAAAAATAGCAATTAAAATAAAAATGGAAAAAACGTAAAATTGCAATTTTTCTTGAAATATAAATTTTCGATTGCACTCAAATTTCACACCAATATATTAATTCATAAAATTAGGGTTATGTGAAAAAATCAGTACAATCGAATAAAGCATGTAGGTGATATCAGTCGAAGAAAAAAAAATGCAATTTTCATGAGAAATAATATTTTGATTGCTCTCAAAAACGTGGCAGTTCAAAGTTCAGAGATTTCGAAGGTCTCCAGAAAATTTCATCGCAATTGGAGTATCGGTTTAGCCGGAATCGTGTTAACAGACACACAAAAATACAAACTGAAAAAAAAACATTCCGGATTTTTTTCTACAGTGTAGTGAAATGGAATCTTCACTTCGCTCATCCAAAAGGAATTCTCATTCAGTAAAAAAAAAGGGGGGGGGGAATGCATTACTGGATAAGCGTACAGCGAGCGAGGCGAAGATTCCATTTCACTACACTGGAGAAAAAAAATCTGGAATGATTTTTTTCTTTTTCCCCTTTTTTTCCTGTTTTTGTATTTTTGTGTGTCTGTTAACACGATTCCGGCTAAACTGATACACCTATTGCAATGAAGTTTTCTAGAGGCCTTCGAAATCTCTGAACTTAGAATTTCCACGTTTTTGAGCGCAATCGAAATATTATTTCTCGTGAAAATCGCAATTGTACGATTTTTTTCGATTTTTAAAAACAATTATTCGACTTATAACACCTACGTGCTTTATCCGATTGAAATGATTTTTTCACAAAACCATAAATTTATGAATTCGTATATTCCTGTGAAATTTGAGCGCAATCAAAATATTATCTCATGAAAATCGCAATTGTACGATTTTTTTCTATTTTTAAAAAAAAATTCTTCGACTTATAACACCTACATGCTTTATCCGATTGTAATGATTTTTCACAGAACAACAGAAAATCTGCCCTACACATGGCAGCTCAATGCATTAATTACGCTCATCCAACAAGGTGCCTGAAAAAGCGTTTGCGAAGCTTCCTAGTTTAGAAATTTGTGTATTTATATGAAATAATAAGAAGAAGTGGGTCAAAGATGGGTACACGACTCTCTCTCTCCATTTTTCGTATAAAATCATAGATTATTAATTTGATACCCACCGGCAAAAAAAAAACAATTTTTGCATTTTATTATTTGATTGACACCTCAATTAAATCAATGGATACCGGTCATTAACTTTAACACTGGTTTTATGATCTCGAGCAAACCAGGGTGCAAAACAAAAGTACAGGGGTATTTTCTGGATAATGGAAGCTATATCGCTTGTCACATCGGGTTGTGGTTTTCATCAAAATGTCAACTAAGAATGTGAGATTATCACTATTAGGACACTTTTTCCAAATAGTACTTACTCTTTTCAGTGAAGAACAGTAAATATGCCACCAAATAGTACTTACTCTTTTCAGTGAAGAACAGTAAATATGCCACCAAATAGTACTTACTCTTTTCAGTGAAAAACAATAAATATGGCACCAAATAGTACTTACTCTTTTCAGTGAAGAACAGTAAATATGCCACCAAATAGTACTGTAAGGAAATGAACTTTGAATTTACTGCCTAGCCTAAAGAAGGCGGTGATATTAGTATTGTTGGGATGAGGAGAAAGACAGAGGAAGATGGTGGCTTGTTTTAGGATGTGAAATGATTGTAAATGTTTAATCTAAATGGACTTTAATAAATAGAAAGTGATGTTTAAAGGTGAAATTGTTATTTTTATTTGATTCTCCGTGACGGAATACAGATATCTAATATATCAGAAGTGGGATTCTACAGGATTCTACCTACGGAACCACGTTATATTTGCATGAAGTAAGACCACGTTTTGTTGAGAAATTCAACACGGAAAAACAAACGCCCACAGACCTTTGCGTATTACAAATGAGTTTCCTGACGACTCAAAAACTGAATGACCATCCCGAAAACAGCTACAAGGTAAGCCTAGACCTGAACTAATAGAGTTACATGGCAGTGATCCTTCCCTTGCCAAGATGTTCACACGGTCGCAAGGTGACGTAGGCTTTGTGCCTACCACCACTGAAGGCTTTGTGCCCATGACAACTTCCAGTTCAGGCTTTGTGCCTACTAGGCCTACCACTCTTAATCTAGGCTTTGTGCCCACAACTACTTACAGTTCAGGCTTTGTGCCTATGATCCATTACAACGAAGGCTTTGTGCCCATCACCACTGAAGGCTTTGTGCCTACAACCACTTCCAATCCAGGCTTTGTGCCTATGTTTCCTTACAACCAAGGCTTCGTGCCCAAGACCACACAAAACCCAGGCTTTGTGCCTACGATCGCTTACCAACCAGTGTATGTGACCACCAACATGTCAGGCCCAGTCCAAACAGCAGGCATAGGGGCTTACAACCCAAGTGCAAACCTAGAATCACCCGTGAACCTAGTGTCAGGCACGCTAGGCCTAAACTTAGCTTCACCTGCACGACTGGCGCCCAACGCTCCCCATACTCTAGGTCTACCATGTCCAGTAGTCATGCCACCCCCGGGCTTTGTGCCCGCTACGTCTAGCATGATGTACATGCCACAAAATGGCCAAGGGCTTCCAGGCCAGATACAAACGCAACTGGGTTACTACGCCAATCAACCACGTGTGGCTTCAGTAAATACAACGCAGCCTGTGGTATCATCGAGGGTAGCTAATGAAACGTATTACCAACCACAACCGACGGCTAACAGGGTAAGTGAGGCGGACAATAACATGCAGTTGTTACTACAAATACTAATAGAACAAGGGCGTCAGACGTCTGAAATGATGCGTCAGGCACAAACGGGACAGAGTAACTACGTGACCGTACCAGACCTAAACCCAACCATTCCCGACTTTTATGGTGAAGGGTCTCGTATTACACCAACGGCTTGGTTAAAGATTATCGATCGAGTAGCTAGCGTAAACAGATGGCCTGACGAAGTAAGACTGCAGACCGCACGTGCCCACTTAAAGAAGGGAGCACTGTCTTGGTTCGACAACCCAGACAGGATTTTTGATTCATGGTTAGAATTTGAAAATCAGTTCAAGGCAACGTTTGGAGCTGAACCCGACCAGGTACAACTCACTACGGAAATGTTAAAACGCGAGCGGAATCCAAACGAATCTGTTCATGAGTATTTTCACGATAAAGTTCTCCTGTGTGGTAAACTCAAGCTAACGTTAGACCGCGTTAAATTCTACTTCATCGAAGGGTTAAACTACACATCAATGGGCGACTTCCTAATGAGTAAGGTACACTACAGTCCGGACCATATCCTTAATGATATAAGAGAATATGAGCGTTTACAATTAGGAAGAGCCAATAGAAAAACTAAAGTTGTCTCATTGTCGCATGGCGGAAAACCTAATGTTCAGGCGTCATATCTGCCAGAGACTCAAGGACCAACGAATAGGGTCGAAAACAAAGAATCCAACGCTAGGACGAATGAAGACAAACCCAAATATAATCCTAGTAGCAACGCAACAACCGCTGAAAACTGGAATGATGGCCGCAAGTGCTATAATTGTAATAAACATGGCCACTTGTCTAAGGAATGCCCATCACCCAGACGTTCACGTGTTTGTGGTGAATGTAAGGAAGAAGGTCACTCTTCATCATACTGCCCCAAAGCAAAAACTAATCCATCAAAAACTGTACTGGCTTGTCGAGACAAAACTTTAAGACCCACACCTGCGGTAAACAAATTTATGAAGCCGGTGGGTCGTCAACGTCACAAAACACATAGCGTTCATAGATACGGGAAGTTCGCCTGCACAATAAAAACCTCGGCGGCAATACGAAAACAAATTAGTAATCTTCCAACCACGAAAAAAACTTTACGGATTTGGCGATCTACTACCGAAGCCTTAGGCGAAGCTAGTGTTACAATAAAAATAGATAACATCCAAGTGGAAGAGATACGATTACTAGTAGTTCCCGACCAAGCGCAACCGGCGGACTTGATGATAGGCCCTACAGTAACGGAATTACCGCATATTGCTTACATTCGCTTTGATGATAAGTTAATTTTCGGATATCGGAACAAAAGTCCATTTAAAGATCTGGACATTTTCGGTGCCAGTATCTCTAAAGTTGATAGTTACTGAGGATATAAAAACTACCACCGAATAGCATGAATTCGTACAAGTAGGCACGAGAAATCTTAGTGACGATCTCGTTGTACTTTCGAATCAAGAACAAAGCAAGAAAAGTTATTCCAACTCCGTGAAGGCAAAACGATTATTCCTGTGGAGAATAATTCCTTTTTACAAAATAGAGTATAGGAAGGGAGAACAATTCGGTCATGCATATGTACCCGAAGTAGTTTCCACCAACTGCACATACAAAATACTCCAAAAGCATCGCTTGAGCCAATACATGAAGAAGAGCTCAATATAGAAAAATCAATTTCGGAGAAAACCAAAAAGAAAATCGTGGAAATGGTGAACAGGCATCGTCGTGCGTTTGCCAAATCACTCGACGAAATTGGATGCACCGACCTTGTTAAGTTTGAGATTAAAGAAATTGAGGGCAGTCATCCTGTGAGGTCGAAACCTTATCAACAGACTGGCGAAGAGAAGAAAATTCTGGGTGCCATAGTCAAATCATGGGAAGAGGCAGGACTAGTAACGCCGACCCGTTCTCCATATGCCAGTCCAGTCCTGCTTGTCAAGAAAAAGGATGGAGATCACCGCTTGGTAATCGATTATAGACGTCTCAACAAACAAGTTGTTAGTGATCGATTCCCGTTGCCGAGAATTGACGACCAACTCGAACAGTTATCAAAGGGACGTCTTTTTACCTCTCTTGACTTATTAAGTGGTTATCACCAAATTCCCTTATCAGAGGATTCTAAGGACAAATCGACATTCATCACCCCAGATGGGACATGGAGGTGTGAAAGATTGCCATTTGGTTTGTCCAACGGTGCCGCAGAATTTCAACGTCTGATGAATCGTGTTTTAGGTTCACTTAGGAACGAGATAGCCTTGTGCTTTCTAGATGATCTTCTAATTCCTGCAAAGGATGAGGAAGAAATGTTGATAAAACTTGAACAAGTATTAACGAAGTTAGAAGAAGCCAATCTTACCTGCAAGATAAAGAAGTGTGCATTTGGCATGGACTCCATTGATTTCCTAGGCTTCGATATCACCGAGGGCAAACTACGGCCAGGATCTCGCAAGGTACAGGCAATAACAGAGTTCCAAACCCCCAAGAATGTACACGAAGTCTTACGTTTCATCGGCCTGACCGGATACTTCCGACGTTTTGTTGAGTGGTATGCTAAACGTGCTGAGCCACTGACAAGGTTGACAGCAAAAAATGTGAAGTTCTACTGGCACGATGAACAAGAAAACGCTTTTCAAAATTTGAAATCTGTACTTTCTCAAGCACCCGTTTTAAAACTGTATGACCCTACCGCTTACACAGAAGTGCATACGGACGCGTGCAAAGATGGAATTGCAGGCATGCTCCTGCAAGCAGATGAGGCTGGTAAAATGCACCTTACATACGCGGTAAGCAAGAAGACAAGTCCCTCAGAAAAGAACTATCATTCCAGTAAATTGGAATTAATGGCAATTGTATGGAGTATTGTCAGGTTACGTCAGTTCCTACTACCGATCACGTTCATTGTGGTAACGGACTGCCAGGCGTTAGTTTATATGAATGTTCACAAAACGACAAACCCTCAAGTAGCACGCTGGCATGGGGTGCTACAAGAATATTCTATCGGTGAAATCCGGCACAGACCAGGCAAGAATATGGCACACGTCGACGCGCTTAGTCGAGCCCCAGTAGATGAAGCAGGTCAAGGAGCCGAAGCAGATTTCGAAGACAGACTTGATATGTTCAACTGTCTTTCCATCGAGGACAGAGTAAACTATGATACAAAAGATCTGATGACGATACCCAAGAGATAAAAAATCCTCGAGAAGGATAGCTACGAGCGATCAAAAGAAGAGAAAAATAAAGCAGCAGGATACGAGATTAGGAATAAAAGATTGTACCGCGTAGTTGAATCCGAGCCCCGAACGACGTTTACTCTTTGTACTACCTAAATCAATGCGAAAGAGTATTGTGGTGCGATGTCATGAACCTCATGGGTCATTTTGGGCCCGAACGAGTATCTGCAAGATCAAGGAAAATTAATGGTTTGCAGGAATGCAAAGATGTGTTAGAAGGCACATCTCCATGTGTTTAGAATGCCTGATGCATAAGACAATAGGAGGAAAACAACCAGGACTCTTACACCCAATCCCTCCCGGAAGGAGGCCTTTTGCGGTAATTTTATATCGACCACCTAGGTCCTTATGTGAAATCAACCAGAGGCAATAATGAATTGCTAGTGATTGTCGATAATTTGACGAAATTCGTTGACATTACATGCCCGTTGAAAAAATACGTCAACCAAAAGCGTTCTCAAGATCATGGATTCCTTTGTCTTGGAAAGGGGGTGCTCCGGAAAAAACTGATATCTGACCGAGGAAACGTGCTTCACCTCGATAGATTTTGAGGATTGGTGTAAGCGAAACGGTATCCAGCTATATTAAACTCTACGAAAACCCCACAAGCGAATGGGCAAGTGGAGAGAACCAATCGAACGGTTGCAGTCCAGATTGCGCTATCTGGTCCAAGGCGCGAAGACCATCGAGATTGGGACTCTGATTTAGCTGCAATCAAAAGAAACCTGAACTGTGCTGTTTAACAAGAACAACCGGCAAGAACCCGTTGAACTTGTTGCATGGGTATAAGCCCTTTTTCACGACGGATTGATGCGAACCTTTTAAACCCGTTTACCGGAAAATGAAGAATGGCAAGATCCAAGCAAACTGCAAGAGACGGCGATACAGAAAATCGAAGAAGGTCAGAAGGAAAATGAAAACGTATTATGATAAGCATCATCACGACAATAAGAAATTTATTGTTTTGGGGAGGGTAGTAGTGATGAAAGAGTCCTATCCCTACTGGTAATCCCACCAAATCTCAGGCAAAATTTCCGTGGTCCTTTAGTTATAAACTAAATGCCTACCCTTTGAACACCTATCGAGTAGAACAATTAAAAACCCCCCTAAATCCCACTATTTTTCCACCACTGCGCATGTCTCTCAGTTAAAAGGTTGGCGGAATACGGAGGAAGCAGATGATGATGGACCAAGAAGCCGAGTCCGATGATGACGTGGCAGCCGGTGATCCAGTGTCTACCAACGAAGGCGGAAGAGAGTCCGATGGCGATAAAGAAGATGTCCCGGAGGCCGATGACGAGGGAGATTCAAGACGGGAATCCAGGGAGAGGAGACGACCAACCCGCTATGATGATTTTGTTTAATTCTTTACTATGTTGTATGATATATAAACACTCCCAAAGTTTAAAAGTAAATCTTGTAAGTTGAGGCCAAAATTACATTTTAAAGGGCGGCCGTGTGTAAGGAAATGAACTTTGAATTACTGCCTAGCCTAAAGAAGGCGGTGATATAGTATTGTTGGGATTAAAGGAAGAAAGACAGAGGAAGATGGTGGCTTGTTTTAGGATGTGAAAATGATTGTAAATGTTTAATCTAAACGGACTTTAATTAAATAGAAAGTGAATGTTAAAGGTGAAATTGTTATTTGTATTTGATTCTTCCGGACGGAATACAGATATCTAATTAACTTACTCTTTTCATTGAAGAACAGTAAATATGCCACCAAATAGTAAATTACTCTTTTGACCGAAAAAAAGTAAATGTGCCACCAAATAGACTTACTCTTTTCAGTGAAGAACAGTAAATATCCCCCAAATAGTACAACTCTTTTTCAGTGAAAAAAACGAAAATCCACCAAATAGTACTTACCTTTTCAGTGAAAAAACAGTTTAGCCACTAAATAGTATTACCCTTTTCAGTGTTTAACTGTATATATGCGAAAAAATAGTACTTACCTTTTTAGTGAAGAACAGTAAAATGCCACCCAAATAGTACTAAGTCTTTTCAGCGACACAGTAAAATCCCACCAAATAGTACTTATCTTTTTCAGTAAAAGAACAGTAAATATGCCACCAAAATAGTACTTACTCTTTTTAGCGAAAAACCGGGGAAAATTGCCCCAAAATAGTACTTCTTTTTTTCATTGAGAAACAGTAAATATCCCCCAAAATATATTACTCTTTTCTAAAGAACAGTAAATATGCCCCAAATAGTACTTACTTTTTTTAGTAAGAACAGAAAATATGCCACCAAAAAGTACTTACCTTTTCGGGAACGTATATATCCAAAAAAATAGTTTTTATTTTTTTTTCAGTGAAGAATAGAAAAAATGCCCCCAAATGTACTTATCTTTTCAGTGAAGAACATAAATTGCCCCCAAAATGTACTTACTCTTTTCAGTAAAGAACAGTAAATATGCCCCAAAAATATAAAAACTTTTTTCAGTGAAAAACATAATATGCCCCCAAATATATTTCTCTTTTGGGGAAAACAGTTAATTGCCACAAAATAGTACTTATCTTTTCAGTATAAAACTGAAATAATGCGACAAAATAGTACTTATCTTTTTAGTGAAGACAGTAAATATGCCACCCAAATATACTTACTCTTTTCAGTAAGATTAGTAAATATACCACTAATTAGTATTTACTCTTTCAGTAAGAACAAAATATCCTTTAAAAGTATTTAAATCTTTTCAGTGAAGAACAGTCAAATATTGACCAATTTTTTTACCTTTTTAGTGAAAAGTAAATATGCCACCAATATACTTCTTTTTTTCAGTAAAAAAAGTAAATATGCCACCCAAATAGTACTTACTCTTTTCAGTGAAGAACAGTTAATATGCCACCAAATGAGTAATTTGCAGTTATTTCCAAGATTGTGTAGGCGACAATTATTTAGATTCTTGAACATTAAAAAAAACATATTCATTATCATCAAAAACATCATCAGAAAATTTTTTGGGTGGAAATTGGGGGTCTTAAAGTGATACAGAATGTATGTGAAATAAGGTGGGTAGCAGATGAAGCATAATTTTAAATGGACATATTATTTTAACACTGTAAAAAAGTTTTCCCGAGCTCGAACAACCGTCTTACGTTAAGCACTTGCAGATTATTATGTTTTTATATTTTTTTATTGCTAAATTTAAAGGACAACTACTGTGACGAATCTCTCAGTACAAAGAGTTGTTTCTGAATGGATTTAAGGCATTACTTACTCTGCACGAGGGACGTGAACTCTCCTCGCTATTCCAACCAGCGAAGAACTTCATGACAGCTTTAACCAAATGTTTGGGTGACATTTCCAGAGTAATTAAATTTAATTTCCCCAGTCCCCTTTTGCTAAAACTTGGGGGAAGTTTTTTTGGGGCCTGCAATCTCTTAAAACTTTTTGAAACAGCTCGTTTGCAAAGACTTGAACAGATAAGATATAGCCCCCCGTCTAGGCCCGGGTAGAACTTGGCCCAGTGCATGGCGCTGCTAATCATAAAAAAACAGGGTAGAGAAAATCCTTCCGCAAACATCGCTAGCAAATTTGGGGGTACCCTTGAACTAGAGCCCACAAAACCAAACCCCGACAACACGAATGATGACAAAGACGATGACGACCACGATGTGTCCCCCTACCCGGGCCGTGGCTGGTTCTGACCAGCATAGGACTTTCCTCCCCACGGTTGACGCGCCCTTTATTTAAATAAACTAAATTTAAGATACAGCTTCATTGATCTTTGCCAGTACGAAACACCACCGTTTAGACTAGGAAAACGCCAAAGGCGTTGTTAGACGAGTGAGTGAGCCATGTGTTGAGTACCCGGGGACATTTCCCTTTCTTCCCATTTCCTAGGCCCCTTTAGCCTATCATAAGCTAAGTGGGGCTTATGGCCTAAGTTGACGCCCCCTTTATACCCCAACCAACATAAAAAACCCATTATTTTACAAACTTAAATTAAAAAGTTCCCGGGTACCAAAAAATGCTCGCTCACTTTGCTAACAACGACTTTGGCGTTTTCCTATATTGAAAAAAATTTTTAAAACTGTTTTTAAAAGCAATAAAGCAGTGTAGTCTACATAAAATGTGCAATTCTATGGAAAAAATGCCGTACGAAAAACGTGTAAATATTGCAAGGGGTTCTAAAACCCGACATAATTTGGGGGTACCTTTAGCGTGCAAGATTTCCCTACACCTTGGTCATGCTTACAATCCAGCCCCAATATTCGTTAAAAATGTCTTCTTCAAAAACAAAAAACCATTGTCGTTAAAATAAATCCTACAAGTTAAGATTATTTTTAATTTATTATTTCTTTTAGGTTTAAATCGCAACGGATTTTGATAAATTTGTTAGCAATACTCAGTTACCTGGTCACGGATGTCTGTTGAAAATTTCAGTTAAATTTATTTTTCCGTTCGGTTGTATGGGACCGGACAGACCGACATATGACATTTGACAGACACATTAGTCACGACGAAGACCCGATCAAGTTGCGTTATATCCTGATTCGCTACGCTCACTCGTCTAACTAGTCTAGGAAATCTACAGACGAGCGATCGAGCCGGTTTAATGCTCAGGCATTGTGCTTGATTGACGTTCAAAGTTTCAACGATAGGGGTTTCACATTCACATAACTCAATTATTATTTATTTATTTATTATTTATTTAACGTCTATCCTATTCAGTTATAAAAACTGATTTACAAAGGAGGACACCTAAATAAATCTAATTACATAGATGCAGAAACTACAATAAACTACATTTTAGTACATATTTGAAATAGTAGCATTACAAAAAATGCATTTTAAACACAACAATTTTGTTAACAAATAAAAATGATACTAAATGTATTTAATGAATGAATCAAATATCAAAAAGGGTGGGAAATGAAAAGAAAAGGGAAAAAAAGAAAGAAAAAAAACATTTCAAGAGAAAAACGAAAAGAAAAAGGGAAAAAAAGAAAGAAAAAAACATTTCAAGAGAAAAACGAAAAGAAAAAAACTGATTTAATAGACGATCCCACTCAAACGAATATGAGGTTTGCCAAAAATCAGGAACAGCAAATCAGGGAGTATAATCAAAAAACTTTCGCGGAAGAAACCACCGAACGCGAATCTTTATTCTTGTGTTCAATATTAATTTTGTGTTCAAATCTTGATAGCAGTTTAGTCCAAAAAATCTTGACTCTAATATATAATTATATCTACCAATACTATAGTCTGCTAGCGCACATTTTGGGGCGGCCCGACTTTGGGGGGCCGAAACGGCAGTTTCCCGTCTCCGTGGGCGGCCGACTCGGCGACGTACGCGACCGGAATTTATTTCCGAGTTTTAGTAAAAATACACTCGCACTGTCGGCCGCCGACTTCTAAAACACTTTTCGAGGTATTTGCAACTCGGCAAATTCGTGCTCTTTTGCCCACCAAAACGCGGACCAAAACGGCGGTCGACGCGGCGCCCAAAGTGCGCGCGCCAACCGCTCGGCGCCGGCACCGTCGGGGGCGCTCACGCGTCGACGACGAAAAACACCTCTTGACTTTTTCGCCCATCTCACTTCGTTTGGCCGTGGCGACGTTGAACAGTTCGACTCAAAAAAAAATCGCGGAATTTTCGCACAACTCAAACATTTACACCAACTTTCTACGAGAAATGATTTTTTGTAATTTTTTTTCCTTCAAATCACCTCTGGGAGATGGAATTTTACATGTCCACAGCCTATGAAGTTCCCCCAAAATGTACCGTATTCTTATATTTGGCCCTTCAAATTTTGACTTTCCGAATTTTTTTCAAATTTTGGGTAAACTAGAGCTTTGGCTTTGTGATTTCAAGCTTGAGACGTACGCACAGAGGGTGGAAAAATTGTCGCCAATTTCGTAGATCCCCCAAATTTTTACCTGT